>JBBPLF010000202.1:0-45421 GCA_038089615.1 Aureoboletus auriporus
TACTGCCAGTGAGGACGGTGACCAATGACCATATCTGAGTCGCCTGCTGACTAAGTGTAATTAATGACACTGCTCTCCACCTCTCACTTCGCTATCGTCTACCGCTGGTCCGCACGAAGGCTTCGGTTGCGACCACCAGCCCACCCGGCCTACTTGTCCGATTGCTGCTACTTCCGGTTTCATTATGGTAGGCTCGGTCGCCGGTCATCCAATTCTCATAGACTTGGGTGTTGTGTTGTACACATGTCTTGAAAAATGACAATCAAATCAGTTGATCGTTAGTGCCCTTTAGTGAGTTATATATCCATCGGTGTTTTTGTATTCATAAATATCTCTTGGCGGAGGTGTCACGGTTGCGATCGAATGATCGTGCAGCTTTCGCAGTAGAGGTTCAATTGTAGGTAGATTTCTGTCGAAACGAACCATTGGGTTGTGCGACAGGCGTTATGCACATGCACTCGAGTCTCAAGAGATGGGAAACTCGTCTTTTCGAGATGGCATTTGCCTAAGTACGGAAGTGTAATTTGCGACGTACGTCCGGTCAGTGTTTTTGAACCCTTGTTGATGAACCCATACGATGGAGAGACGCTTATTTCTATCGATCTACGGTTCCAGGTTTTGCGATGGTTCTCAGACTAGCCTGACTGGGATGTTAGATGGCAAAGTCAGATACCATCAAGGAAGCGCAGCGTGTTTTTGACTGTTTAAAACCCTCGCTGGCCCCTGAGGAGTGTTGTACATGCGACTGATATTGGCATCTGAGATCTGAGAGTCTAGGGTACATTGTAGGTATACGGACAGAATCAGGTGTTACAAATTGCAGAAATCACGAATACAATCAAACGTAGAGAAAGGGTCATCACAATATTTCCAGCACCTCCACACGGATATCCTTTAAAACATTGTTTCCAGTTCCACGAACGACGATCTCATGATCCGCAGCGACCCGCTTGTACGAACCATCCGACTGTCGCAAAAGTAGCAGTGCGCTAAAGGGTTGTCCCAAGCGAGCGATCAGTCGCAGCGCTCGTGTGTATGTGTCAAATTGCGGCTCGGATGGGACCTCCTCTATCATCGGCGCATGCACCATATCCGCGTCCGCACCCGCAACGCTGTTCCCCAAATCCGACGAGTTCCACGCCGCATCCGACTCCAATCTGAGGTCATGAATCCTCAGGTCTGCGAATACCAGCCTCCGTGGTTCCTTGAGCGGGATCGAATCCGCCGTTGTGAATTCCACGTTCCCGAATTCAGCTGTCTCGGCATGATACACGTTTTCTCCCCCTTTTCCGAGACTTTTTACACTGAATACGATACACGGGAGGTGAAGATGGAAGTGAGCGAAGCGTACCGGCTGAAAGCGAGTAGCCTGAAGGTAGATCGCCAGAGCATCAACGAGTGGCAAGACAGCCCGAAGTTCGTCCGTGCATTTTTCCAATTCGGCCGATTCAAGGTGTGGTGGAACAAATGGTTGACCGTTATAAACTGCCGGGGACCTAGGAAGGGAGCTGTTACATCTCGACGGCTTTCCAGACCACATAAGCAAGGCCACTTGGCCCGAACGCGTCACGAACTCTTCAAGGATCCGACCATGCGCAACCTCTTTTTCATCCTCGGGTAATTTGCTAACCATCTTTAAAAGTGTCTCACCAACCTCCTTTATGCGTCCAGAGGAATACAGTGATTTGCAGAGGCGCTGGTATGCGATGTCCTCAAGACGATCAAAGTTCCAGTCGAATATCTTTTGAACGCGTCGGTAAATAAAATGACACGGTGAGAGGGAACGCGTACGAGAGTGATGGTCATTAAAGGACCAGAATCTTGGGAGGTGGATGGATTTTTTGCAAGCATGAGTGTCTGTACCGCATTTTCGTAGTCCCTTTGTTTCAAGTACATATACCCTAGAACCTGGCAAGAACCTAATTAGTAACGTTTCTTATCTATGATTACATTACCAATATACCGGGATGTAGTGACCTGTCGTGGTTTCGTCGGCGGCGGAGATCATGTGTTGAAGGCGTGATACTGCTTGCTTGTGTTTGCCACACATAAACAAGAGGATAGACTATATAGGTGGAACGAAACTTCATCGCAATACACATGGAATAGGTGTGTCAAGCACTCACCTTGATAACTAGGATAAGCGCAGTATCACATGAATTATCATGAAACGCGAAATCAAATCCGTCGAGTGTAGCTTCCTGTTCACCTGCACCAACGAGGGAGAGGGACCTTGCGAGGTGACCTATAGGTGATCTGTTGATCTGGAGGGACTTTGCGAGGATGAGTTGCGCGAATTCGAGGGTGGGAAAGTCACCATTTCCGCGTCCTCAACGGCTGTCCTCCATTCTCTCAAACGTGCCCGTATGATTGATCTAACCGCTAGCGCATGTGCGTGGTAGCTGGGATCGGAATCCTTCGCATTTTGAATTTCTTTCGACAATATCGATAGGGTGTCCGTCAAGTTGCCTAGTTTCCATGGATCGAGAACTAGGTCATCCAATTGCACGAGTGGAATCCGAGGAACTCGAGGTATACGGAGGTAATCCCCGGGAAGAATATCAGCGAGATGATACACTGTGACACCTTGCTGATGCGCACATGCAAGGTACCTCCCGTCGGGAGATATAGCAATACAATGAACTGCAGTAGTATGATTGAGGATACCGCCAATCTGCTTCCCTGAACTGTAATCCCAAAACGAGACCCAAAGTCCTGTAGCGCATGCGGCAAATCGACCATGAATTACAACAAACGTTGAGTAGCCGCTGTTGGTGTCATTTATCAGCCACTGTGAATTGAAGCGACTACGACTAGAAGTAGATGTGTCAAAGCGGGTGATCTTGCCCGGGGAGGAAACAAGGAGCTGCTGGCCGTCGAAAGACCATGCGAGCGAAGCAACTGAAGTGTTTTGAACTGGGAAGTCGAACAACTTGTTTCCAGAATGAGCATCATAGACACAAACAAGGGAGTATGCAGCTGCGGCAACACGACCCCCATCAGGAGAAAATTTAACATCTGTAGGAGTAACAGAGTTCCCGAGTGCTAGTGGAGGGAGGAGTCTGATCCCAGAGATGATGTTGAAAATGCGGACTGTGCTGTCGGCAGATCCAGACGCAATCCGCGTGGAGTCGCTTGACACATCGATCGCACTGACCTGACCTGTATGTTCTGAAATTTGTTTCGCGATCGTGCCGGTAACCACGTCCCAGACGATGACCCTGTTCCCTGCGTCCCCGGTCACTATCCATCGGCCATCCATTGACGCCGTGATAGCCATGATCTCATGTGATGCTCGATAGTTAGGCCCGACTTCTCTTCCAGTATCAACTTTCCATCCTCGAATGTAGTATGATAATCCAAGACAATTGTCCACGCTCATAAGGTGGCGATCGACTCGGTTGAAGCCGACAATCTTCGACACGTATCCGTTCCAAAGTGTGGTTTTTCTTCCTTGTGCTGTATTTTAAATTTCTACAGTGTCTGAATCGTCCTTTTGGAGGAGTTGTACGCACCCATGGCTGAGGCCTGAGAGCTGAGCGCTGAGAGCTGAACTTGGCGTGGACTCGATGTCACGGTGAAGCTAGTGAAGTGGCAGAGTTCTTGCTGACTAAGTGCACTCACTTTTTAAGGTGCTCTTCTCGCTTTCATCCCACATCACAACCTATTACCGCTCCCGCACTACAGTCCTACGATACCTCCGCAAGCGGCCTACACAAACCCTACTCATGCCCCCAGAACATTGACACCAGCCTAGTCCGGTCAAAACTCGTCTACCTCAAGATAAAATTTCACCAAGTATATCGTGCCAGGATTGACCTTCCTATATGCCGAACGATATCAAAATCACACCAAATGCCAGGAGAGGTGGAGTTTGCGACATAGATGAGTCCGGTCAATCTCTTTGGAGTACCTTCGATGGATGGATCTATACTACGGACTGGAGAGACTGTTATTCCATGAATAATTCTTCCGAGAATATCTCTCTTTTCAAGATCAAAAGATCGTCGTTAACTCGATCGCATGGTAAGAGGTGCTGGCTTTTTCCATGAGACAGACTTGCCTACTTCACTCTCATGACACCCATCTCGTCTACTAAAGATTTGATTGATGAGAATCATGAGAATATTGTAAGTACAATGGTGGTACGATCTTGAAGCGCACACCACAGATCGACCATGATGGAGAGTGGAAAAAATGATTGGTTCTGGTGAAGCCAAGTGACAGCTTCTGCAAGAAGAATCATTTGAAACGACTCGCAATAGGCTAACATGATCCCGAGGAATGCTTGAAGAGTTTCCGAGATGAACGTGAAAAGGATGGTACAGACGAGATCATCCTAGCTGAGTACACTAGTGAGACGCGGTGTCCGTGAGAGTGACAGTGAGATTTTCGGACGTACTGCTTAGTCAGACTCAGTCTCACCCACCACCAAGTATGTTGCGTCCCATTTTCCAGTCTTGCGCAAGTACCACCGCCATGCTCACACTCGGAACCATCTGACACCGTACACAGACTCGGAATGCGCTTTCCACACAACTGACCTTCCGGCGGTTCCTTTCACACGAAGCGCGTGCAAAAATTCAAGCCGCCGTCCAAGACTCACCCGTCGTCCTATTCATGAAGGGCAACCCTCAAATGCCTCAATGCGGCTTTTCACGCGCAGCCGTGCAGGTCCTGGATATTCATGGCGTCCCTGCAGAGAAACTCAAAACGTATGATGTCCTCGAGGACTCGGAACTCAGGAGTAGCATCAAGGAGTTTTCGTGAGTCCAACTCCACGTGGACCCGTCGTCTCTTAGTTGATGCGTTTGCTCCTAGTGAATGGCCGACGATCCCCCAGATTTATGTCAACGGGGAGTTTGTGGGTGGGTGTGATATCCTCCTCGGAAGTGCGTCTTTCTCGAACTCGGCTTGTCTTCGGTTACTCATCTTCCTCAAGTGCACCAATCTGGGGAGCTGGAGGAGTTACTTGCCAAACATGACATCATCCCGAAGGCGTCCTAGTCCCCCCGGATATGACAGTACATAGACCTCGGAGAAGGCGGGGTTCAACCCCATTTGCAGCATTGAACGCAACGGTCGTATATCACCTATCATTTCTGATTCGCAATCATTGAATATGAACTTATGTTGTAAGGAAGGCTTGTCTTGTGGATGCCCTAACTAGACCTCCACCACCGCACCCGAGGGCTGGACCTTAGTCGATGACCGGCTATCTCAAGCAATGTTATCGGTGCTTCCAAATGGAGAAAGACTTCATCAACACCCACTGCCTCGCGAGGTCGCGTGCTGCCTAATGCGATAAGAATACATTGAAAAAAAAATGGAAAACGCATGCAACGACTACACCATTTCTGGATCGACATGAAGCGTCAATGAATGAAAAACTCGACCCTTGCAACTGTCAAACCCCACGAGGCTATTGATACATTTATTCATAGCGCTTGGGGATATCATATATGTACGTAATGGGTGTTCATGAGTCATGACATAGATCGACGGGGAGATCGAGAGAAATGAGGCATACATACTAAGTTGAAGCGACGGATGCGACCAGCGCTCCGTGTCATATCGGCAAAACCATTACCCGTGTCCACCATTTGGCCTCGAACGCCCCATGTACTTCTTCCACCACGACCCCGAGCCCGGACTTGCGCTTGCGTCAACGCCCAGCGGCTCATCGTCCTCGTGCTCCTCTTCTTCCTCGTTCGAATTCATCTCAAAACTATACGGCAGGGGCACCTCGCGCGTCACGCGGTATTGATCCATATTTCCGAGGTGTTCGTTTTCGAGTCGATCTGAAAACAGTCAAGTCGCGTGAGTAAGCAAGCCAAGAGAAAATGGCGCACAAAAGTTCCACTGCACTCTTCGCAGCATCTCCAACATAGCAGTTATGAACGTGCGCAGGGCGAGATTCGGCCCGGCCGTGGGTACGTAGGTCAGCCACAGGAAACGAATGCATACGTTGGATATCTGCAACGAAAATATGAGATGAGATGTATACCAAGAGAAAAAGAAAAGAAAAAAAGAAAGATCGTACCAAGGCAAAGTAATAGGACTAGGGACATGGGACATGGGACGGTCGTGAGTGACATGATCGTGCAGAGAAAGAGATCGAGTCGCACCGGAATTTGTGTTTTGAAGATGAGCTCTGTCCTGAGCAGCGGATACTGTGCATGAGACTTGCACATGGACCAGTCCATCAACACGTCCTGAGATAAACGTGTCATGTCACGACGACCAAGCGGGAGGGGGGATCTCTTACCCAAGCACACCCGTATAGCGCATAGGCGCTTGCAGTGAAGCACCAAAGGATGTAGGCCGCACCAACACGGGGATCCTCTGAGATGACGTTAGTGACGTAAAAAATAGATCGTATAGTCACACGAATTAAATACCTTGATGTCTCCAATGATAGTAAAAAAAGTAATATATCATCCCCATCCCATACTTTCCAGCCTAGCGTTTACATAAACGAGCAGGTGAGCATGGGAGAGACATGAACCTGCTGGGAACGTACGTTGATAAGATGGGTAGGGAGCCTCGAATCCCAGTACCGCCTCAAGCTTTGCACGAAGCGGACCAAAAAGGGCAGCGAGCCGAGAAGATAATACCACCCCCAGTTGTGAGTCGCACCGCACTTTGACCATATGTCATCTGGTCGCGGGTCGTAAGCCCTCGATGTCCAACTTCGAAATACAGTTGTATTAGTGTATGGCATCGTGCCGTTGATGGCGGGGGAAGCATATAACGATTGGTTTGGGTTCTCCACGAATGGCACGGACCACAGGGAGATATCAGAAAAGTAGCGCGTATAGAAACAACCCACAAAGAATAGGTTGGAAAACGAATACTGCAGGCTGCAAAGTTGATCACTGGTAGTAACATGGTCAGATAATTCATGGATGTAAGAATGATCAACGAATCATACGCGAGCCAAAAATCCGTGAACTGAAATACAGTCAGATTTCTGAGATTGCCTCGTGACACAGGTAATGGGTGACGAACCTCGACCTTCCATATTCCACTCGCACCAAGCTTAGCCGTATTCTTGATGATCCACCAGCGGGCGTGGCCCCACATAAAAACCTGTTATCGAAACGTGGTTTACGTCAGACCTGAAGAGGCGTCAGAAGGGACCGACTCGGAAGAGCGTACGCGAAATGGATTGAACAGGACTACGAGGGCGAGAATGATCCAGATTAATGGCCACAGCATCGGGGGTCCAATTTGATTCAGAGAGAACCAAAAGGCGAGAGCAAGAGTGCAGAAGAGGAAAGACGGAAGCTATTACCTCGTCAAAACAAGATAGGCTGTGAGACATACGACACGTACTTCAAAGTATTCATGATGATCTAGCCTTGATCTCGGGTTCAGGTCTGTGCAGATTGTAAGGGAGGAAGCAGAGCAAGATAACAGCAACGCGCCAAAGATAAAGACGTAATTGATTTTTTCTCGCTTCCATACGGCGATATTGACCCCAATGAGTAGCGCCAGCAGTACTGGTACGATGAGTACCGAGTAAATAAAAAGCAGGATATACCACGATGGGAGAGATCCCCGCAGATAGTGCTGAAAGGCTACAAGAAAAGGTCAGTGTGGTATCATAGAACAATATTGGAAAATATTCCTACATAGGTAAGCACCTCCACCGATCGCGGGAAGTGCTAGACCCAGCCATAATCCTGAGCGGAATGTGCTCAAATGATGTGTCTTTGAAAACGGCCCGATGCGGAGGCGGTCCATTGCTTTCTTTTTGTCTCCGCGTTCTGGATATGAGTCCCATGCGTCAGAAACGTGTAATTCATGAATTCCACAACGCTTCCGCGAGGATGGAACGTACCAAACCGCGTCGCGAAAATGTCTTCCATTTCCTTGAGCATAGTACAAACCATAGCACCAGAGGCGAAGGCAGAAGGTTCCACCTATAATAATTGATCGGTTGAATATTACACTGTATTGATGTATGAACCCACATACCTTCTCCTTCATGTAGGCGTCGAGCACCAAGTTCTTGGTAATTTTTTCATATTTCTTCAGCGCCTTTCGAAAGCCAGTAAGGTTAAGAATCTGGACATCATGTGCAAGGAAGTCGTAGGGGGATCCAAGAGTGGCGACAATAGTCGGACGCGAGTTAGTTCGAGGTAGTTCGAGCGAGGATTCGAGGGTTGGGGAATATCAGTATACAACGAGCGAAGCGTGGGTGGAAATGGCTCACTCTGTAATTGTTCAGAACCTCGAGGCCCCTTGAAACACATGCCGCATGTTAGCATCATGTTCGCAATCAACACATGACATGCCAAGAGACGAAACGCATTTTTGCGAGAGACCCGGCGCCTGTGTAACGAAATTTCAACACACCGGTAATGTTCAACAACGGCCTTTCTGAGTCGCCTTTTCGCGTGTTGATACTCGTGGGGGTCGAGAGGATTCTTTGTCCCACCAATCGACAGGCTGTTTGAGCGCCTCGGTGGTGTTTTGACGGTGTCATTTAACCCCTTTGGAGAGGATGCAGAGTTGTTCTTTAAGAAACTTTCGGGGTCCTTCTCGATTTCCGTTTGCTCTGTAGCATCATTTTTCCACGGTCTAGAGTGATCGCCATTTCGATCCACGTGTTCCGTTGCTAGACTCAAACTGGATGTATCAACAACACCACGACGCCCTAAAATTTGTAAGTCGAGGCAGACACATGCACAGACAAAAATAATCACCGCCACGACCAGATTCAGAAGCCAATATACCGACCCCGCCGATCTGATAAGACGTATCTGGCTTCGTGTCGCGGCCTTGGAGCCACGAGACCAATGACGAAAGTGCTGATGGGACAGAAAACTGCGCCTTCTTCCAATTCTGGGCCTTGGAAGGCGCAGATGATCGCTAAGGGCCACAGTTGAGTTGGTACGTGCCACGGAAAATAAAGCACTCCTACATAGAGTATCTGGCGATGAACTCCGAGTTCGCAGAGTTGCTCCCTAAGCCGTTTGGCGCGTTCGTGCATCTCTTTTTCTCTCTCTGCGTAGAATGTTTCTACCTTGTCTAGCTCAGCATTGAGCATATCGAAAAACTTGATATGGATGGCGGGCAAGTTGGACAGTATTGTGTGCAACGGCGCCGGGGTCGGGGATCCTGCTAAAATCAGTGTTATTGTGAGGCCTTGACGAAAGAGAATGCATATACCTGAATCCCGGAAAAGGGGAAAAACTGGGGGAGACCGAGGAGTTCTCGGGGGTAGCGGGGTTTGCTGAGATGGCGCGGTGGATGTTGTCCAGGTCACACGAGGCGGAAGAGTGGTCAAGGCCAAACTCAAGGAAGGTTCTGATATATTTTTAATGAGAACCCGAGTTTGACCGTTGTCTGCGGAGTTTGTGACTTACTTTCTTCTCTATTCGGTTTTTGCCTCATAGGAAATGTCGTCGTATGACCACCCGAGTTCGTCGGACTATTTCCTGCGGGGTCAATTCCAGGAACCCACAGGCTGCTTATCGATGTTGTATTTCCTTGACCCAAACGCAACTCTGTCATGGAATAGAATGAATACATTTTTTATTCAGATTTCAGTGATAGAGACAATGTTCAACCGTGTTCTTCTTACCTTCGGGCTCCTTGTACATCGTTTCATGGATTGGAGCAATGTCGTGTGACAGACCGAGGCTCGTACGTACGGTGGGAGTTGACGTGTCGGTTTGTTGCAAATCATGCGCTTGTATAATTCCCAACTGTACTTTAAGGCCCCGATAATCACTGGTTCCCGAGAAACGAGAGCGAACTCTGGGTGAGAACAACCGAACAAGAGAAATATTCATTTACATGTAAGCCTTTTTCCACTCGGGAGTCTGTGTAAAGCGGCTGAGCATATGAATACATCGAAGCCAAGGGGGCTCACCTGGGCATCTTGAAGGTAGCTGCGGTGTGAATTGGTCAGGGATGGCGGATACAGCGAGGGAGGTTACTCCTCACCGTGCAAACTTCATGATAGGTTGCGGCGTTGATTTAATGCAAGCTAGTTGTCAGGTCGTCGGAACGCTACTACGGTTGTTACTCAAGTGAGGAACCACTGTTTCTTGGAATATAACAGAGAGTCGAACGCTGCGAGCAGTGTAAAATTGAAGATGCCAGTCGAAGCCGAATATTTATACGCGCACAATATCTGGTCACTAGGCCACTGGCAGGCAGCGGCATCGCACGAGATCAATTCAGTCACGAGAGATACGATCAATCTCCGATGGAGACGTATGTATCCGGCATCTATGGTGGTAAGTTGAAGGTGAGTTTGATCGTTGATCAGCGTCACGGCCAAGAACGTTTGACATAAGCAACGAATAATATCGCAACTCACCTTCACCGCCGCTTCGAGTCTTTGCACCACTGACTCCGTTCCATTCCATTTCACCCCACTACCAATGGCAGATCGTTCGCCCACCGCTTCTGAACCCATCGGCCAGAAATTAATCGAACACCGCGCACTGATTTTTGACGTATACGGCACACTCATAGATTGGGAGTCTGCCATACACGATGCATTCGCACCCATCTTCCCAAACCTGACGCGGGAGGAGATATTAGTCACATATGCGGGGGTAGAGGGAAAGTTACAGACGCAGTTCGGGAAGACACACTACGCGAAGCTTATCGAGTTGGCTTATCGCCAGTTGACCGCGAGAGAAGGGGGCGAGAAGCAGCACTCATCCACATCCAATGTGAAAGAGGAGATATCAGTGGGCACCCACCCTTTTCCGGATAATGCCCAACGTTTTGGGGAGTCCATCGCGAACTGGACGCCTTTTCCCGACACGATCGAGGCGCTTCACAGACTCAAAAAACATTTCGCCCTCGTTGTCTTATCCAATGTCGACGACGGGAGCTTTGCAGGGACGCACCAGAAGCTCTGCTCGCCAAACTATCCAGGGTCCGCCTATGGCACGGTCACCCCAGATTCGCCATTCTCGCTCATTCTCACCGCACAACAAGTTGGCGCCTACAAGCCAGACCCTGTGATGTTGGAGTCTGCGTTGAGGCAGCTCTCCGCAAGCCCAGACCCTTCGCTTCCATATAACCCTGGGGTTTGTGTGGATGCGTCACGAGTGCTAGTCGTCGCCAACTCTATTCGCCATGACATCATCCCTGCCACGCAGCACAACTTGCGCAGCGTTTGGATTAGTAGGCACGAGGTTAACTTTATTGGATGCGAAAGAGACCTTTGCTCTGCGCCTTATCGCTATAGTTGGCGCTATGAGACCTTGGGTGGGATGGCAGATGCTGTAGAGCGAGACAGAGTACAACCACCGTGGGGCGTGTAGGTCGTGTGCCAGCTTGAGTGTAGTTCTATCCAATCATCTCCTCGCGAAGCACGAGGCCAGAGACTCAAAAAAGATCTTCCGATGAGTGTACAGACCGAGGATCATTCGCTCGCTGAGGGTGCTTCAACGCTTTCTTTCAGCCGATCACTTGATCGCTGATACTATGGCCTGCGTTCGTTCGTATCGAGCCCGTTGTGTGTTCTATCACCGTGGCTCACCACGTACGAACATTCGGAACCCCGTAGAACAAGTCACTCCGATTTCCTCCGATTCCATTTCATTGCCGTAACTGCGCCCTAGAGTAGTACGCTTGTGTTATCTCGACAACTTTGTCAATTGCAATTGTTGTCTCGTCTTCGGAACGCCTTCCACTACGCCGAGGAAATTCTTGTACATTCTTTCGGCTTCTCGTTCCAGCTCCTTCAGCCTTCATGCATCATGCATCATGTTTCACGCTTCAGCGCTCTCACCACTCACAGGTTAAGATCAACTCCCAGGATCATACATGCGCAGTGCGCAGGGTGCGTGTACCTTCTCCTTAAGCTTCCAAGTTTCAACATGGGTTCCAAAGCCACTAATAATTCGATAATTTACCGGAAACAAGCATCGTGAGGTATCTTCGACCAAGGGCTATACAATCAAACCAATATGACCGCCACAAGTAAGATGACGAGAACGATTGTCAAAATTGTTATGCACCACCCCGACTTGGTGTCTGTGTGCAAGTGAGGAAGCGGCGGCGATATCAAAGAACGGGATCGGGTATACCTTCAGTCTCTCTTATGAATTTCTTCATTTTCTTCATGGCACTATCGAGTTTGGAGTCTGTGCGATCAACGTTCCGTTCCATGTCATCGAGCATTCTGCGAAACGTGTGAATATGGAACATTAAATCATCGAGATCCAAGATTCCCACTCGTTGTGTTCAACAATCTCTTGGCCCATTAGACCGGCTTGTTGCGCGAGTGTACTCAGTGTCCCTGATATCGAGTCCATCGTGCGATCTTGTTCCTGCATCATGAGCTGAGGTATGGCGAGCGTGATTCATCTTTGCTTGTGATCGGAGAGGTATACATGCCTGTCGTTCCTCATGTGCCCATTGGTTGTTCTCGCTTTGATCGTCACTCTGGGACGAACTGCCAGTGGTTGCAAGCGGCAGTGGTGATTGTGAACCACCCCCTGTCGAACGTTCGAGATAGGGTGAACGGAGGCCAGCCTGGGACGATGCCAAATGAATACGAACGTGCACCATGAAAAGAAAGGGCTGCCCCACCGTCGTGTCCTCCACCTCCGCTCTCATACTCTGCGGCCCTTACTGGTCAACGTTCCAACAAAGGAAACCTGAAAACAGGGCCTGGACGCACTGTGATCTCCCGTTTCACCCGTCCAACATAGCGTCGCCTTTCCGTCACCTCTGCATCATCGAGGTTGAACAACCGAGGACCGGTCGACTCGACTACCCTTGCAGTAAGCGTCAGTCTACACGTTTGCCACATGCACATGGGATCTGCAACCGTACTTGACGCTCTCCTCGAGGTCCTCGAGATCTGCTTCCAGCGACGCTAGGGTAGCTTTGAGCTGCGTGTGCGTGTGGTTGTGGTTGAACAGATCGTCATGGCGTATTCAGCACGGGGATCATCACAAAGAAACGTGTAGGAGGAAAGGGCGAACCTCGTTCCGTGCCCAGACAAGCTCTTCACTTCCCTCACGCGCCGTGCTGCGGATTCGGAGGTAAGACGCACGCAGCGTTGAGGCTGTCTGTAGCGAGGACTGTATTTCTTGTTGCACGACATGATACGGGTCTGTGGACATGAAAATAGTGCCGTAGTAATGTTGCAGAGTTCGTCGTGCAAGACGTCGGGTACGCCACCTCTTCGTTCAATTTTGGCGTAATTTCCTCTTTTGGATTAGACCCTATCATAAGCACTACAGTCAAGACTACAGTCATGACAACATGTTAACAAATATTTACTGACTAAGTTGTTACTATTCATCCGACCAAGTCTGAGGCCCCTTTCCATCCTGTCGCTTTTCAAGATCCACCATGGCCACCCAAATTCCAAAGACACAACTCGCAGCCGTCGTGCCCGGTCCTAAGCAGTCCGTAGTGATTCAACGCGATGTGCCAGTAACCCAGCCATCCGCACTCGAACCTGGTCAATGTCTCGTCAAGATGATATGTACAGGAGTATGTCACACGGATCTCCACGTGAGCAAGTGGGACTGGCCAGTCAAGGCGACAGCACCGCTCATCGGCGGTCACGAAGGCGTCGGGAAAATTGTCGCCATCGCGGAGCGCACAGAGACATCGCCTGTGAAGCTAGGCCAACGTGTTGGAATCAAGTGGATCGCGTATTGTTGCCGCGATTGTGAACAATGCCGTACAGGACTTGAACAAAGTGGGTTGACCCCACTGGCACTTTTTTTACGCAGCTCGTTGATGGCACACAAATAATCCTAGATTGCGACAATGTGAAATTGAGCGGGTGTACCGTCAATGGCACGTTTAGCCAATACGTGGTACGTACGAGTGTTTTCCTACCATTAAGCCACGTTTATGCTTTGCAGGTATCGTGGGTGCATACTGTTACGCCTATCCCAGAAAGCATTGATAGCTTTGCTGCGGCATCCTTGCTTTGCGCGGTCGGTCAATCCAACGAGTGGGCAACAAAAAGCTCACGGAACCGGTTTAGGGTGTTACCGTCTACCGAGCGATCAAATACTCCGGAGCAAGAATCGGAAACTGGATCGTCATCCCAGGTGCCGGCGGAGGACTAGGCCATCTAGGTAACACGTCTTCTCGGTGTACAACACACCACATCTTGTTAAACCTATCCATCTAGCTGTGCAGTATGCGGTGGCAATGGGAATGCGCGTCGTCGCAATAGGCAAGTTAGGCCATTGGTAGCTGCCCTAGTAATGATACCTTGTCAGATACCGGCGCCGAAAAGCAGAAGCTTTGTCTCGAGCTTGGGGCGGAGAAATGGATCGACTTCAAACAGACGGGAGATCTAGTCAAGCGGATCACAGACGGATGCGACGGGATCGGTCCCCACTGTGCAATTATCACATCGCCGTACAGCGAAGGCTATGCCCAAGCGGTTGACTATCTCCGGCCCGGTGGCAAGTTGATGGCGGTCGGGCTTCCGGCAAATGCGAACCTTGAAGCATCGATATTTTGGACAGTTGTCAAGGTATAGACGTTAGTATATTTTTTGAAACAGAAACCTCACGCTGCACCAAAGAACATCTCGATCAAAGGCTCCTACGTTGGGAATCGTCAGGATTCAATCGAGGCACTTGAAATCGCCACATCTGGAAAGGTGAAGGTGACATATGCATTGAAAGGCCTAACAGACCTTGAGCAGTGAGTGTTGCAGTCTACCTTCTACAGACGAGTGACAGTGGTGTACAGAGTTTACAATGACCTTGCGGAAGGCAAGGTGGCGGGAAGAATTGTGTTGGATACATCAAAGTGAATTACGAAGAGGAGCCTAAAGAAACCATTCATATTATGTTTGTATTTGCCTGGGAATATTTAGTCCCACCTCTGAGTCTCACCCGTTGACAAATCCCAAGCCCCTGAATATTGCTCTCCTACGAGGATCAGTGGATAAAGTAGACGACCTATGTATACTGATCAAGCGTACAACAACTCGTCGAGGAAACGATGTTGACTGACAAACACTGAGTAAAAAATCGAGTTGTCAATGCTACATCCGCACCAATCTTTGCAGGTGGCAGAACCCAATCAATCCTTGATCTTCACAACGATCCATTTGCGCGTCAACAGATTGAAAATGCTCCCAAATATCAACGTCAACAAGGTGCAACTAAGAATGATGACGTTGTACGGCATCGAAAAATCAGGTGTTGGCAGATCAACTAGGAGAGTGGGAGTGTACATCCGCTTTGGAATGCTCTTTCCACTCAATGATGCATTTGTCGGCGTGTCGTCGTCGTCGTCGCGAACCGTGACCGGGAAAATAACCCCTGGTGGAAGGTCCCAGCCTCTCATAGCATCCGGAGGATGTTCGGTATATTTCAGAAAAGTCTTTCCGAGGTCGATCGAGAGTCGGAGCGTACTCTTGGCAGGGACAGTCAGCGTCGCTTGCAATGTCGAAGGCCCATGGTGTCCGTTGGCGAGGAGGAGTGAGGGTTGGTATATTATATCTGACATCAAGTCATCTGTGGACAATATGGGATACGCGAATATAGTGGGGCGCGAGAGATTGGGATGGACATACCTCGGGCGATGCCACCCAAGTCTACTTTCATTGTATGCATCCAGAGTGTCACAAGGGCGGGTAAAGTTTCGAGGTATCCGATCGTTAGGGGTGTATAGTGATTGTTTGAGAGTGAGACCGAGAGAACTCCATGCGTTTGAGAGGATCCATAGAGCGTACGCTTCACCGAGAGAGGCGTGCGCGGTAGGAGAGGGGGAAGCGCTGTTGGAAGTAAGAAGCATGGCACAAAATCAACACGAATAAGGACCTACGATATTTGAATGTGTGTTCTTCAGGCCATGACATTCCAATGTCGAGTGGTGCATCTCAAAAAAAAAAGTCAGCATTCGCTCTGCATCCGAAAGAATTGCCTCCTTACGAGAGGTTGGGGTATATACGCTAACAGTGGCGTTACTGGACACTGGTTCAGGTGAAAGCTGATACCCAGCGACCTCTGTCACGACGAGATGGATAGTACTCGAACTGGCAACGGGACACGGTACATCAATGTTACGATCGAACAGCGACTGAAATGACCAATCTAGTAGATAATACTGCGGTCAATCTTAGAATCAAACGAGGATCGGCTGTGTCTTACCTCGCCGTTTCCCTCCACTTTGTCTCACCGGATCAAGCACGGCTTGCACCCCAAGACTCAACTCGATCCCGCTTTTACTCGAACGCACGTGAACGCCTAGACCATGCCAATCAGCGTCGAATAAGCGCTGTGGGTTCAATAGTTTTGCCAGGCCGGCGCGTGACTTGCAAGGCAGAAGCTTCAGAAACGGTGTAAGGTTCTCCGTACACACGTGCTCTGAAGGGAGAGTAGCATATCGTAGAGCGTAAGGGAGCGAATCTTGATGAAAGGGTACAGACGACAAAGGGAAAGCAGATGGTGGAGAGGAGCTACGTCGGTCATCCAGAGTGCCCAGAGAGGCGCAAAAAAGACCAGCTAGGGCGTTGCGTAGACCTGTCCAGCGTTCGTCGACGCTGATGTGGAAGGGACATTGAATTATACATGAACCCAGTCGATGCGGGAGAAGGACTCACGAGAGCGGCCCACCATCTCCCATCCATGCCCAAAGCTCGGCACCAGTCCCAACGCTGGAATGGTCAGGATAGCCCCAGCTATCATAATTCCACTTTCCGGCGTTGAGAGAAAGATGGAGCTCGGTGACTGAATATTCGCGTAGGATTTGGCCGAGAGTGAGTGGAAAGAGGGTGTAATGCTGGGCTTAGGACGAGCGTTGAGCGCATCCGTTCACAAGTACGACGAATGACATGTGGGTACCTGAGATTTCCGAGTCGCGAGGATCTCGTGGCAACACGTCTTCAAGAAGTGTTGTGAACGTGAAGGCGGTCACGACATTGCCGTCGGCGAGAGGTCGGATGGTGAGGTCCTCGTGGTACCGCTCCTGCCTTTGGGTAACGGCTGGAACGACGAACAAGCTCGCGACGAACACGGCCGACGCGACCATCTTTTTGGTCATGTCGTCGAATTAAGGATTTGAATCGGCCCGTGAACTTCACCGTCACTGTTCAACTTTATTTTGACGCCAGCCAGAGCCTCTTCCGGCAACGAGAGTGGTATTGATCACTTTCTTGCTGTACTGCCAACACGGTTATAAGTGTTCGATTACTACCAGTCTCTTGACACAGGTTCAAATTCAAACTTCAAAGCCTTCTCACTGACACCTCCTTCGTTTCTCCAGACCAACCCTGAGAGATCCTGTAATCAGCCTGAGCCTGGACATACTGAGGTGTGTCAATCGCAGTAATCTCAGTCACTGATCACGATCCGTACTGCCTCCAGATCAGAAACACAAATTCAACAGACTCACCAGGGGTACAGAGTCATGTCGACGCTCAACTCACCCAACGCTCTGATGGTCTCAGAGTTATTTTGTGAAATTATCGACTTCTTCCATCCGGAAATGGACCCAACTGCAAGGCAAACGCTGTTTGCCTTGGCCCAAACATGTCGCGCATTTTCAGAACCTTCCCTTGATCGTCTATGGAGGAGGCTGCGTTCACTCAAACCACTCATTCGGTGTTATACGACAATAGATGACTTCGAGAACGAGGTAACTTCACATTCATCTCTTCTGTCATTTCATCTCATATCCACGGGGCCAGATCCCTCCAACTACCTCGCAACTTGCCATCATTGACCGATACTCGCATCGTGTCCGGGATCTCACCATTTCCGAGAGCACTTGTGTACGCTTTTTGCAATGCATGAGTATGCGACCTTCTTTGCTCTTTCCTAACTTGATGGCTCTCCAATGGGGCATACCTCAACCTCCTTGCATCCCGATCATCTTCATCCAGCACTTGCTCAGTCCCACGCTCGTTTCCATCACTGCGAATCTGTCGGAAGAAGACGGGGCGACTCTGCTCTCATTCCTCGACAATTTCCCTCTCTTGTGTCGAAATCTGAGGTCTATTGTATTCCGCTTTTATCCCGGGGTGCGCTCCGGTACGACCATTCAAGCACTTTCCCGGGCAATCTGTAACCAGCATACCCTTGAGAATGTTGCTCTCCAAGCACCCATCGACGTGATCGCCTTGAAACATCTATCTACGTTGCCATCCCTCAGGTTGCTCTCCGTTACTCTTTCGGCAAATTCAATACCAGAACAAGGCTCCTTCCTTCCCACCGACTTGCCGTTTTGTAGCGTCGAGGAATTACAATTCACAGTATGGGATCTCGATCTTGTATCCAGCCTTCTCCGGCCTCGCGATCAAAAATTTCATGCCTTTCACCTATATCACTGTGGCCGACAGACACCAGACGCCCTCCTGACCTTCTTGGATGCCCTCGCATCCAGATCGCATACAGCCCCCCTCCAGGACCTCACACTATCATTCGAGGATTTTTCCCATCCCATCCCAGCAGACCTGATGCCAAGAGAAGCCACGCGCTATCGTCTCTCTTACAAGACGCTCCAACCACTCGCGGCCCTTAGGTCTCTCCGCGAACTGGTGATCGTGTGGAGCGAACAGATTTCGTTGGATGACAACGAGCTGGCAAGCCTAGCTGGCAACTGGCCCTTGCTCCAGGCCCTCATCGTCTATTGCGGTCGCGGAGGGTACCCTCCCTTCTCAACCAAATACGTCACCCTCCGGGGCTTGCTATCGCTCGTCAACACCTGTCCGGAACTCCGGACCATCAGTCTACCTCTCGACGCGCGGCAAATTCCAGCGGCCAAGGAGACAGAAGTTTGTGAAACATACTTTCAATGTCTCACTGTATCGGAATCGCCGATTGATGAAGCGGTTCCGGTAGCGGAGTTTTTGTTCAAGTATCTTCCGTCGTTGACAACGGTGGATGCGAGGTTTCTGAGGCCACCGGGAACGAACGACACACAGATCATGGAATATGAACGCACGTGGGGGTTGGTTGAGATGCACTTGGACGAACTCCATTACCCTGAATATGCAAAATCAATGTCTGGTGACGATGACGACAGTTCAGATGATGATGATGATGATGACTGAGGGAATGATACAGTATGAGATAGTCATTTTCTTAACCGCATTAACCTAGTAATATCCATAGTTAATCACACTTGTGTAGAATCAAAGTCGAGAAACTATCCGTGATAGTACTGGTCCGCCGAACCTCGCGTGGACGTCCTTTCTTCGGACGCTCCGAAGGCCCAAGCAAAGGCCAAGCCTTCCTTACGGTCAACAATTCTTTGCTTCATCGATTCCCACAGACAAAAGGCGCGGCAATCTTCGCTTGTTTCCTTCGCCTGTTTTCTCAGATGGCATGTGATGTCCAACGCTCGCTCAGCTCATGTCAATGATGCCAAGCCACGGAATTTCGTTCGTGTCCTAACAGTGATTGAGATTGGAAAGCATACAAGTCATCATTTTGGTATGTCATCCTGTTTGTAAAATAATACAAGAAAAAATCCAAGTTGTGCTCCGTCGCACCATCATGGTATATACCTGAATCCAGGCGCCTGCGTCCCACGGTCAGTCACGGTGTGGGTTCGTCGCTCAGACATGTTAACCACGCTCACCTTGTCGGCCAATTCGCTTGTGTCAACAGGTGCATCCGGATCAAACTGTCCATGCAACGTGTCTCTTTTTGCATTATCCCACGTATAGGACAGGTAGAGTACGACGGAAAGCACACCGGCCAGCCCACTGAGGGCACATGTCACCGCAAATCCAGTGCTGTAAAACACGAACCCTGTCAACGGTGCCAAACACGAATAAGAATAAGGGGAGACGACATTACATGTACCGAGGACCGTCTGTGGCTGGGTAAAGGTGCGTACCCAAGATCGATCCGCATTGACCAATGGCCATGAACATGGGTATACCCGTAGCCCGTTTAGATTCCGAACCGAGGTTGTGCGCGTACCAAGCAATGACGATACCGATAGACGTATATGTACCACTCGTGATGCAAAACACGGCAAAATACCTTGCGTGTGGATTCGTAGGGACCACTAACACGATCAGGTATCCAATCGCGCTGAGGAAACACGAGCTAGCGATGACGAGACCGCGAGTTTGGAAACGATCCGTAAAGTAAGCAGCGCCGCAAAGTACTATGGCGGCGACCGCATAAGGAGGAACGGTAAGGAGTTGGGCCAGCGCATTGGCTGTATGATGGGTCCGTCAAGGTTTGTTTCCCGCAATAACGAGAAAACTGACTATATCCGAATGTCTTGATAATCGTGGGAAGGAATGCGGCAATACTCGCCAAGGCGCAGTTGAGACCAAAGTAGATTACCCCACCCACGTAGATACGCCAGTCAGCGAGTGCCGCGAAAATGTGCGCTGCGGTCCGGAATCAGACATGACCAATCTGGATGGGAAATGTCTCGCCTTTGTTCACGACCGCTCCAGTATCAGCCTTGGTTCCCCTTGAACCACGTTCCAAGGCAATCTCCCGTTCCCTTTTTGTAAACAAATTGGTCGACTCCGGTCGATTAGGAAGGACGAACAGCGTGATGATACCAAGCAAGACTGCAGGAATGCCCTACATTTTATTAGTTCGTACTCATCTTCCCGACAAGTGTGTGCGCGCTCGTACCTCGATCAAGAACAAAATTTTCCAATCTGACTTACCGCCACTTCCACCTGTGGTCGTCAAAGGAGGTCCATAGTCGATTTGTTGGACGCCGAATGCAATCAGCCCACCAAAAGCACCTGCGATGGCAGCAAAACCGAACCAGTATCCCATTCGAAGACCGAGCTCGGCTCTCGTGTAAAAGAATGCTATTGATTGTAGTGAGTAACGGAGGTCACAAGGCGTCGAATGGAGGAAAGAAAAGACGGGAATGAGGATCAGAAAACAGCACATACAGAAGTAAAGAGGGATTGCTGGACCAAATCCAGCTTCAAAGACCCCAAGACCGAGCCGACTGCAAATCAGTCCTGCAAAATTGAATGCGGTCGCCTAAGCAAACACGAAATAGACGAGAACAGTTCGAATTGGGTCTCATGACAATGATTAGAAGCCGGATACCCGGATACTCAACCGACAAAGTGGAACAGATTCCCCATCCGATAGCAGTTGCTGCCATCCAATACGATGGTGGGTAAAGCTTGGAACAGATAGTTGCGGGAATTTGACAAAGAATCTGTTTGTGCGGTTTTAAAAACGATGAAAAAGATCGACCTCCGTCGCAAGGCGAGGACTAGGGAACGTACGTATGAGAAGTAAAATACCGAGTTGATCCAGTCAAAGAGGACGCCCGTGGGATCGCCATGGAGAACTTCTTGAGGGAGTCCTTGAAGCCGGGCGTTCCCCAAGTTGGTTCTATCCAAATCTATATGAAGAATAATCAGCAAGGGAGTAAACGGACGGGATGGACAACCCTGTCTAAAACGAAAGAGACGGACAAGCGCAAAGGTAGAGGAGACAGGTGATCGGTAAGATGCACAGATCTATTTTCCTGACGAGACGTCTCTCTTCCTCGGGGGTCGCCAAGGGAGCTGGTGACGCAGAGGCAGATAGTTTATCAACGGATGGTTCCTTTTCTTCATCCATGAGAGTAGTTTCCAGTGGGAAGAATCAAGGTCGTAGGTGGGAAATGAACAATGAATTTTTGAAAGCAAAATGGGTTAAAGTTTCAGCTTCAGTGCGCGCTCCAAAATCCACACTTACTTTATCCCCAGCTCGTCCCAGAGACCACTCGCCCGCGGTGTCATTAGTAAGCCCAAAACACATCATGTGGTGTAGGCACATTAACTAGCGTGCCATCCCGGATCATGCATATACACGTTGTTTGGTACTGTTTTGATTCAGATCGCCCGATAATCGATCTCATACACACCAACACCAGTTGACTTGATTCCAAGGCATCACACAAAAGAAGTTGTTGTCAACTACTTGGCCAACGGAGACACTTTTAGATAGGTAATTTCTTCTCCCAGCATTCACTGATTCAGGTTGTACATGTACGGACTGGCTTGTCAACCATGCCTCGGTGAGAATTTCCGCGTTATGGTGTATCCGACATTCTCTTTCTATTGCCCTTCACAGACCCACTCACTCGGATGTCATATCGCCACCTCTTCTGCGACAGTCGTGGCATGTGTACTGAGCTCACATCCCATAGATCGAGGTAGCTACAACCAATGTACTGCTAGCTCATTTCCAAAGGTTCGGATTTAGCTCGTATTTCCATATTTCCAGGGAATCCAGACTCGGAAGCGGTCGGTGGCGGACTCGGATGCTACCCCTTTCAACCGTATACCATGTACTTACGTCGGGGAAATGTTCTGTGCATCTTCCAGACTCCCGGCGTGAGTCACTCCAGGGATCTGGAAGACACATCAACATCACCCCAACTTGAAAGTAAGCGTACATGACACCTATTACTAATACTGCGTTGGAAATGATTCTAAACTATTACTTTAGTGTGGCCGCGTAACTAGGTTGCTGGATTCATGGAAGCGCAGCTGAAGGGGATCACTCTCTGATGTTGGTCGCAACGAAGCCATTTGATGTTATGATGTCCTCTTACTACTAGTGACGGCTAATCATAATACCACAGAGTCGGAAAGAATTATCTTGAACCATAGAATTCGTTTGGAACTGCCAAGCTTTCTGGATAATCATGCAATGAGTAATGAAGATCGTAGTTACAGTACTAGTACTAGTATGGTCTCCAAGTGAACCAGACCTTTAAATTGCGAGCGGCTTTCGAGTGAGGTCGGAAGTGGCTTGGTGCTCGAGCGTTCCTTAACATTCTAGAAAACAACCGAGCGATGCATGGTATCCGTCATACCTCCGATTTCTCAAGAAAAATAGAGTGACCATTGATTCCAGATTCCAGTAAAATTACTAAAATACAGTAATTGTAGTTGTCGTTCGAAGTGTGGTTATACATAAAAATACATCCTGTAGCATGAGAACGTGAAGAAAAGTGTTGTTGTTGTAAACAGAATACGAGCTAGAAATGATTCAGAAACGCTGCAATCTCGGGGTACAAGATGGTGAGATCCTGTTCTCGAGTAATCTCGACTCCACGGCGCTGTGCTCGTAATTGCAGGCAAATGCAAAGTCTAATCAATGGCACAAGATTTTCAAACCGATCACTCCGCTGAGGCTTGAGAATATCGAATTTATCTTGATTAAAGAGTGCCAGAAATATCTTGTGCGTGGATTTGATGTGGCGCTGCAAATCGTCCTTGCAAGATAGCCTGGACAAATCCGGATTAGCACAAGTAGCCCAACTGAGGACGAGACTCACGATGGGCTCGACTTTGCAAGTATCATGCACATCCGGCAAACATACATAAGATCAAAAGGCTCCTTTTTCTTGCAGCTATCCTCTTTACATTCGAGTGTCTGATTGTTACATGGTTCAAGGTGGTCCTCGTCGTCCTGTTTGAAGCATCAGGTTGCGAAATGTGTACCATATTGTCAGACCTACCACGTCCGTGTATCTATTTCGTTGCTTCTTTTTTTGACGATCCTCTGAGTATTCCTGGGGACGTTGGCGCTTTCCACTGGGATGACAAGTAGGACTCATTGATAACGACGCAGCTGCCTGAGAGTCCGGAGAAGAAGGAGGAGTTCCATTTGGTGACGACTGTACTGAATCTGAGGCTGAGGTCACTGTACTCGAGCTCGATGATGCCGATTCCGAATCCGACAATGGGTTTTCTGAGGGTGGCGGGTCGGTCATGTCGACTTGGGAGGCTTGACTTTCAGGTTGCGATCCATTCGATGATGGGGCCATGGCTTCAAAGACGTACATGCAAATCTGCTCGTCCGTCAGTGGCACTGTACATCTCTGGATGTAAGCGTGGAAAGCGTCCAGGCAAATAGTTCCGCGCCTCGAGCATGCAGTACTCGGATTGTCGAGACAAGTGTGAACCGCGAAGTTCATCTCCAGAGGGAGGAGTTGGTCATCCGTACCATCTCCTGATGCAGCATGAGCCGTATGAGGGTCTTTGTCGGGTTCACTGTCCTTTCTGTCGACCTGACCAGGTTCGTTTGGAAGTTTCTTGGAGGGGTCTTGCTGAGCGGTCTGGACCCCTGGATTGGGCGTCCGATCGTTTTGGAGATCTACCGCTGCAACGCGAGCCGCACCAGGTCTAGTAGCGAGCTTCTGAGCCTTTCTGCGGACCTGACCAAGTTTTTTGGGAGGTGTCTCCAGGGCGAGGCCTCTTTGAGTTGCCTCTGGGTTTATGGGAAGCGACGATTGGGGTGTGACAGGAGCAGGTGGCTCGTGGTGGAAATCGGCTGGAGACATTTCGAGAGGGGTGGCGCGAGTAGCATTTTGAACAGATGTGCCATTGCATTGATGGTACGATGCCCGGAGCAGTTGCGACATGGCGAGGATGGGAGGTCGAGGAGGGAGTAAATAAATCCTGCCCTCAAGGTAGGGAATGAAAGCTAAATAAAAGTGTTAAGAAGAGACAAATAACCATCTGTTGACATCGGAGGATAACGTCCATTGTTGTCCATACGCGGCAAGGGTTCCCGGGTGGCATTTTTGGGGTATCCTGAAATTGGGGGAAGCATTCGTGACCGAATCATGGACATTCAAAGAATATAGTGACCCTACAATGGAAGATGCTTCGGAACAAAGCAACGTTGTTGCTTTGACCAACACTGGAAATAAAATTTCGCACGTCCTGGACCATCTTTCCAGGAGCTCAAGTCGGAGGCGATTCATCGGAATTCTGCTGATTGGTGCAATTCAGTGATGAGTTGACCATGGAAAAACTACCTGGCGATACGACAGGACTGGCCTTTGTTTGGCGTGATGTGGCTGTGCCATAGTGCGGGTTAATTTGGCTTGAGGCTCCTTCTTCTGTTGCTGTCGGCTCACTCGTAAATTAGGATTCCAAGTGAGAGGTCCTTCTTGACCCGCACCATGGATTCCAACGTGTTCATACAGGGACATGCGTCTTCTCAATTCCGTGTCAAGAGAACTAGAACTATTGCATGCCCCTCCTGCTCGTTATGCGATCGTATCCCATCGATGGGGCGACGAATCAGAAGAGGTTCTCTTCACCGACATTGGCGACCTGACGCGTGCGCGAAGCAAGGTGAAGGGGTACGACAAGATATTGGGTTCTTGCAGACAGGCGATGCAAGACGAACTCGATTACGTCTGGCTGGATACCTGTTGTATCGATAAGAGAAACAGCACAGAGCTCACGGAGGCGATCAATCTGATGTACAAGTGGTATGGGAATTCCACGATCTGCTACGTTTATCTGCACGATGTCAACCATCTCGCCGAGTTCGACGAGAGCGACTGGTTCTCGCGAGGTTGGACACTACAGGAGTTGATTGCGCCCAAAATTCTCAAGTTCTTTACGAAAGATTGGCATTTTATCGGTACCCGGGAGACATTGATGGAACGCATCGCAAAACGTACAGGAATCAACCTAGACATCCTCCGACTCGGACCCCGTGAAATCCCTCGAAAGGTGACCATATCTCAAAAAATGGTCTGGGCATCCAAGCGAGAAACGGGCAGGGTGGAAGACAGGGCATACTCATTGTTGGGTATCCTCGGCATTAGAATGGTTCCAATCTACGGGATAGATGTGGGTGCATTCGAAGACTTGCAAGAGAGGCTCATCGCAAAATCGCTAGACCAAACCCTCTTCGCTTGGTATCATACTTTCACTCAACCAGACGACGTTGATATGGCAGACGCGACGCTGGCAGACCTACCTTGTCCAAATCTCATCCCGGCTTCCAATCCAGCCCCAGCTCCAGACTCCACCGAGACAGATGTTTATAACCCTCCATGCAACGTCACTGGACTTCTCGCCTCCTCCCCATCCCATTACTTGAGATCCTACGAAATTTCCGAACGCGACTTCCGCAGAAATTACCTTGACAATATCAGAGATTATGGCTGTCGATCGCAATTCTTCATCAGTAATAACTTGGTCCGTATCTCCTTCCCAATGAAACATGTGGTAGGAAGGGTCTGGAAGGGTGTATTGCGCTGCAGTTTCGAACCTCCTGGCGGTGATCAAATTCAGCGTCCTCTCGTTATCTACCTCAAAGAGATCCAGCCTCCTTGGAAATTCGCTCGGGTGCACCTTGCGCCTGAGGGAGACGGCCACACGAATGAGAAATTTCAAGGTGTTTCAGGGAGCTTGGAGCGATTGAAGGACGAAGAAATGAACCTACATGGTTATATCCTACGGGAGATCGATGTGCTTGGCCGAGATGTAGAGAGTTCCTCGTCGCATGACCGACCGAAGCAACTGCCCGGCGATCCAAATTCCCTCCCCGAACCCACCGAAGTCGAACGCATCGCTCAACTCTCTCGACACCCTCCTGGTGTCAAGACCGTCAATATCATGGTCTGCGGGGAACCAGGTGTTGCCACGGGCAGAGTGGTCAACTTCATCGTTGGTAACACTGTCCTAAAGCCGCTCGCAGACTATGAACGTGAACCCATGGGAGTCACGGTCATCGACACCACCATCCGATCCAGGCAGGTTCGTATCTTTTACGTCATTGGCCCCAGAGATCCATATCTCGAGCTCTCAACCTACTATACCACTCTCCGAAACATGTACCGATTCGCCCAACTCGTCAAGGAGGCCGGAGGCATTCACCTAATGTTGATGTGCATGATTGGGAGCAGGGTCACGCCGGCGGTGGAGAACAACTACCACTTGTTCTACGATCACGTTTGTAGCGGGCAGGTTCCCATGATACTCGTCATCACTGGACTTGGGAAGACAAGGCGGATGGAAGATTGGTGGGAGAAGCACGAAAACGATCCAGAGCTCCGACCCATCACGCGGTCCATCCTCAACCATGCATGCATCACCGTCTTGCAAGGCGACGACGATGCGCAGGGACAAAATTACCACGAGTCGATGCAGACCATCCAACGGCTCGTCCGCGAATTCATAGAACGCCTCGGCCAAGAGACGACACCTATGGTGTATCTTCCCCAAGACATGTCACAATGGTTCGTGTCCATGGCGACAGGAGCGATGAAGTTTCTCCTCTTTGGTAAGAAATCTCTCCGGGAGGAAGCTGTCATAAAGACTCTGAAGGAGGGAATCAATTTAACCGAGACGGAGGCGACCAATCTTGTGCGACAGTTCCTCGAGGAACATGCCATGAAATTATGACGCTGTTGCCCTCACTTGCACTAGACATACCCAAGCATGCGTCCTAGTTACTAAACGCTGTTTATCCTTATACAAGTTACATTTATTTACTACTGCATTTGTTCCTACTTTCAGAGGCATAGTTGGTATGAAACGGATACATGCCGGTGGGAATGCAAGATCGCAGCCCACATCCACTGGGTCATCTCACAGTTCACACACGTTCGTTGTGCACGGGAATGAAAATCCATCATAATGCAGTCGGTGGTTTCGTACAGTGATTGAGGGGCTCGTATATCGTACACGGAAAACCAAAGGCTCTATACAGAATCATGTAGCATGACGACGTTTCGCAGTCGGTTCCAGCATTGGCCTTGCCGAGCGCTTCAATGACCTCGTGGGCCGTGGCCGCGCCTTTGTTCGTTCCACATATGCGTCATGTGAGTCGACGCTGAGGAGTAGTGTTCTGTTCTTGCTTCGCCGTTGGGGGGGCCGGCAAGTGTCAATGAAGGATGTGGAAGGTTTTCATCGGCCTTGTCGTCGGGAGGCCAGTCATTCTGGTCCAGCACCTTTCGCATCCCATTGATGAAAGGAAGACAAAGACTCCAACTTCTCTACATTTTCAAAATACTGTTCTATTGTGTCGTGAAAATGATGTGATATCCCTGCCACAAGGCCTGAGGTGAGTTAGATCATCGATCATCTTCGCCGGCGGTTGAAACGGGCCGTCCAAGTCGGTTTGCGCCCGGGGTCGGCGAACGACGGTATATTGTAAGTATACAGATACAACAGGTGTTACACATTGCAGAAATCACGAATACGATCAAAATGCACAACGATGGCCATCACAATATTTCCAGCACCTCCACACGAATATCCTTTGGAACGTTGGTTTCTCCAGTCCCACCAATGACGATCTGCTGATCCGCAGCCACCCGCTTGTATGAACCATCGGACTGTCGCAAAAGTAATAGTGCAGTAAAAGGTTGTCTCAAGCGAGCGATCAGTCGCAGCGCTCGTGTATATGTGTCCACTTGCGGCTTGGATGGGACCTCCTCTATCATCGGCGCATGCACTGCATCCGCAACACTGTTCTTCATGGCCGAGTTCCACTCTGTATCTGACTCCAATCTAAGAGCGTGAATCCTCAGGTCTGCGAATACCAGTCTCCGTGGTTCCGTGAATGGAAGCGAATCCGTCGTTGTGATATACACGTCCCCAAATTCAGCTGTCTCGGCGGCAAGACATGTATTGTTCCATTCCAGCATGTTTCTGAGACTTTTTACCTCGTATACGATGCATGGAAGGAGAAGGCGGAAATGTGTGAAGCGTACCGGCTGAAAGCGAGTAGCCTGAATGTAGATCGCCAGAGCATCGTCGTATGAGAAGACAACCCGAAGCTCATCCACGAGCCTTTCAAACTTGGCTGGTTTAAGCCGTGGAGGAACAAATGACCGTTCATTATAAATCTCCGGGGAGTTGGGAAGGCAGCTGTTACACGTGGATGACTTTCCGGTCCACATAAGCAAGTCCACTTGACCCGAACGCGTCACAAGCTCTTCAAGGATGCGACCATGCACGTGCACTTTGTCGCTCCCGGGTAATTCGCTAACCAACTTCAAAAGTATCTCCCCAACCTTCTCTATGTGTTTAGATGGATGCAGCGATTCCCAGAGGCGATCAAAGTTCCAGCCGAATATCTTTTTACACGAGTGAATGAATAAAACAACATAGCGCGAGGAAAACGCACGAGAGTGATGGTCGTCAAAGGATCAGAGTCTTGTGATGTGGAAAGATTCTTTGCAAGCACGAGCGTCTGTACCGCATTTTCGTAGTCGCCTTGTCTTAAGTACATATTTCCAAGGACCTACCAAACACCTAGTTAATGTTTTTTGCTACATGTGATTGCATAATCTATATACCGGGATGTAGTGGCTTTTTGTTGTTTCGTCAGCGGCAGTAATCAAGTGCTGAAGGCGTGGTACTGCTTGTTTATGTTTGCCACACATAAACGAAAGAATAGACTACAAAGCGGGAATGAAACTTCCTCGCAATACCTGTGGGATAAGCGTCTCAAGCGCTCACCTTGATGACCAAAAGAAGCGTAGTATCACGCAGATCGCACTCACGAAATCCTAATTCAAAGTCGTCGAGCGCAACTTCTTGTTCACCTGCACCGACGAGGGCGAGGGACCTTGCGATCTGGCCCATAGGTGATTCTTTGGTCTGGAGAGACTTTGATGGATGAGTCGCGTGAATTCGTGAACATCGAAGATGGGTTACCATTTCAGCATCCTCAAGTGCTGTCCTCCATTCTTTCAGACGTGCCCGTATAATCGATCTAGCCGCCAACATGTGCGCATGGTACCTGGGATCGCAACCTTGTGCAGCTATAGGGATTTCTTCCGACAATATCGACTGGGCGTCCGTGAAGTAGCCTAGTTTCCATGGATTGAGCACTTGGTCATCCAACTGCAGGAGTGGAATCCGAGGAACTCGGGATATATGGAGGTAATCCCAAGGAAGAATATCAACGAGATGGTGCACTGTGATTCCTTCCTGATGCGCGCATGCAAGGTACCTCCCGTCGGGAGATACAGCAATTCGATTAAGTACCGTGGGATGATCGATGATGCTACCAATCTGTTTGCCGATAGTATAATCCCAAAACGAGACCCGAAGACCTGTGGCGCAAGCAACGAATCGACCGTGAGTTACAACAGAGGTTGTGCAGTCGTTGTTGGTGACGTTTACAAGCCATTGTGATTTGAAGTGACTAGACGTAGATGTGTCGAAGCGGGTTATCTGGCCTGGGGAGGAAACAAGGACGTGCTGACCATCGAAGGACCAGGCGAGCGACGAAATCGAGGTGTTTTGAGCTGGGAGGCCGAGCAACTTGTTTCCAGAGCTAGCATCATAGACACAAACAAGGGAGTACATGGCTGCGGCGACTCGACTCCCGTCGGGAGAAAATTTGATATCTGTAGGAGTAACAGAGTCCCCGAGTGCCAGTGGAGGGACGAGTCTGATCCCAGAGATGATGTCGAAAATGCGGACTGTACTGTCGGCCGATCCAGAGGCAATTCGCGTGGAGTCGCTTGACACATCAACCGCACAGACATGACCTGTATGTTCTGAAATTTGTCTCGCGATCGTGTGATTACGCGCATCCCAGACGATGACCGTGTTCAAGTTCCATGCATCGACGCTCACTATCCATCGGCCATCCATTGACGCAGCGAGTGTTTGTCCGCCATACGCTCCTATACTGTCTAATGAGCGAACTTCACTACCATCGACGATTTTCCATTGTCGAACGTCTGAGGATATTGAATCATCTATGCTGATAAGATGGCCATTGTTTGTACTGAAGGCGATGGTCTTAAACTTCGTGTATGCATTCCGAATCGTAATGTTTCTCGCCTGGGCTATCTTTGAACTGTCTGTAGTTTCTGAATGAATCGTCTTCTCGCACTGGCATAAGTTTACTAGTACGTACCCATCGCCGCACTGGTCGCAGTTCAATTGCTCCTGGCATGCTGACTAAGCACACCTAGTTGGTGCCAGTGCCGAGTAGTGTTGCCGCGAGGTGAATCGAATTGAATCGAAGTTGCAACTGGGGCTGAGTTCGACTTAGTTCGTGCTATCGAAGTGGTGCAAAGTGGACCTCTCGCCACCTCTCGAAGTCAGTCGAAGTGTCCGGAAACTGCCAGCCTGTCACTGCCAACCAATGATATGTGTTCCTTTTGCTATAAAGGCACATCCAAGTCAGTAAAATTTGCAGCACTCCATGACTCTGATCTACCCCTGGCAGTAGCCTGTTGAACTTGAAAGTTAACATTGGACATGTAAAAGAAATAGTAACCTTTGGTGTTTGATGAAGAAGGAGAATTAAGTTGAAAGTAAAAAAAGTCTTAACATTGCTGTCATGCCATGGAGTTCAGTAAAGGCCACTTATTTTGATGGAACTTGGCCAACTCATGACCCTCACAGGCTCACATTTTCTTGAAACCAGCAGTGTATTCAAGAAAAGTAAAACCAGAAGGGACAGGGGCCACTGGTTGTAGATAGTAGATAAGTGTAATGATAATCTACAGTAGTTCGACAGGCCTCTCGGAGTGAACGAAGTGACCCAATTCGGTGTTCTCGAATTGTGTCGAAGTGGCACTTATCCGAAGCGAAGCGAATTAACTTCGAACTCAGTTCACCAGCAACACTAGTGCCGAGAAGCTCCGAAGGGTGGCCCGAAATCCGAAATCTACCCAAGTAGATTACTGAGCGCATCAGTAGATTGGCCCACGGATATATACAATGACTGCGGCACGATGTGTGGTAGCACCCCTGCTGCACGATCTCTTCCACCTCAGCAAAGGACCTGAAGAGGTGTGACGGGAACACCATACCACAGGTGGATTTCAAGTACCGGGTGTTTCAGCACCGATGCTCTACAGTATGTAGATATCAGATGAAAGGAGCAGTGATTTTTATCAATCTAAAGTGCAGGTATCGCATCCAGTAGTTCCCTTTAATCAATAATGAAGGCTACGGTATCAGAGTCGCGGTTTCGCGACAACAGAATCCCCAAGCTGTCCGATCTTCGACGGATGTGATCCAGCTAGTTCGGCATCCGTGGACGCGATTTCGCCTTGCTCGTCGTCCCTTTTGGCTGATAGACAGATTTCTCTCATATCTCGAAGGGCGTCTGCGACGTGCTCAATAAAGACGCGCGTGGACGTCGTCGGACACGAGTGCTTGGATTCGACGCAGAATTTAACGGCGTGCAGGCCAATGAGGTCTATTCCACGGGGACGGTCCGCCAAGGCGAACAAAATCGAGATGGTAAACAATGATTAGTAGGGTGAGGAAGGGATGGACTCACAGTTTATTCCATATCCATCTTCATACGGCGACCCAAATCTGGGAAAACGGGCTCGTTGTCAATAACGTCCTCCATCAAAGTAGCGAGTTGTACTCACCCAGTTCCCCTGAACCACCACCCTTCACTCAGACCACTCGTCGATAGCCGCCATTCCTGGCTTTTCTTGAAAGTCGGATCCTCGAACAGAGCAGCGCTCGTCTCTGTCGACCCGCCGCGCATCATGGGTGAGGCTTCTGCTGATTCGGCCATGTCATCGAGCCATGCCCATTCATCACCAAGGATGTATCGCAGGCCGAGAAGATGTCGATCGATCCCGCGACCCATCATCGCTGATCGGGTAAGTGAAGAATGTACTTTGAGAGCGGACTGCAAGAGAAGGTAAAGATGAAGCGAGGGCTGTGGTGTAGGCAAGACCATAAGAATACGTGGTCTCGCGATCACATTGACAGCACTCACCTCGCTCCGAGTTTGGTCCGTGCTTGGTCTCTTCCACACCGTGGACGCTTTGAGAAAGGTATAACTTTCGGTCGTAAATGAACGGATTGTCTCCGTACGTCCATGTTGGAATGTTCGAGTGAGCGCTGTCTCGTATACAGGGGTCGGGCGCTGATGAATTCGAAAGTACGCAAGCTGGAGCGCGAGTTGGACAAACGCATCGGCGGAATATGATGCTGAAATAATATGATGAATACCTTGGACGGGGAGCCATGCACAGTAACCTACACAGTCGCTTTATTTCCTCGCTTCCCCACTCGTTGAAATATGATACCTCGTGGTCCGAGTTCGAAACAAGTGCCCGTGCATGCTGTTTCGCATTCTCAATTGCAATCTGTATCAACGGCGAAGAGACAAAATTGATCCGTGTCCAACGTGAGCCTGACCCAACTTCTAGACCTTTCAATTCGTCCTCTCGGTCGATATTCTCGAATGGAGTGTCAGCCGAACCTCCGCAGATGCTCACCCCATTTGCGCCGGAGATTGCCCATTCGCAAACTACACTCGGGGCTAGCGCGTCCACTGGAGAGTGTTCACCAATTGCACCTGCTCGAGTGCTGGGCTCGACAATGAGAGTGAGAGGTTTGTCAAAGAAACGATTCAGCGCTGAAGGGGAGGAACGAATGGCATATTGGTGAGACAAGAGATCAGCGGGCACCCGGGAGGGTTTAGAGGTGGTAAGCGAATCGAAAGGCTGTTGATCAATGCCAAAGGTAAGGGGGAGGTTTCCATCATGGTCTGCGGGTACAGAAGGTGCGGGCCAATGATCCAAAGAAAGCACGAAAAGGGACTGATGGACAGCTTCGAAAGACAGCTTGTTTTGTGGAGAAATGGATAACAACGCCGAGTAGTTCTGTCACGCTATTCTAGCAACGTCGAAAAAAATGGAAGATGTGGGATCTTACCTGAGACCACACGTCCCTATCATCCGCTGTGAGGACGCCGACTTGTACGGGCAACTCACCGTTGCGCCGGCGATGAAGAACATCGGATACGACAGCCCTCATGCCACGCTCGATCTTGTCGACATGCAAGGGTGCACCAGTGGTGGGATCTGCAACACGGAGTGCATAACAAAAGTCATATGCCAGGACAGTGATTGTGGATGCCCACGGTGAAGAGGGAGGGGCGGGAGTGGTTAACGTGTCAGACATGGGTTGAGGGACACGGCATAGATTGAATAATTTGGAGGTGGAATGTCTTAGCCACAGACCTGGTGGATTGTATATGAGCGGAGGTGAGAATGCAAGGCGCGATAGTACCTATCCGAGTGGTATCGGGGTAGAGGTCCTGGCTGCAAATGGTGAGCGAGTAAAGCGGAATGGAGAGGAAACGTACGCGGATATGCGGTGCTTAAAGTCAAGTATACCGTGTACAAGACAGGCCGCTCTCCTGACCTGCCACGGCGTGATCCCACCTGCATGGTTCGCGACGACTTGGGGTGGTACGCTCGAGTCGTTGACAAAGGCGAGCCACCAGTTGGAGTTGACAAGAAGCGGCGCTCTCCATTCGAGGTACGCTTTTTTCGCCCAAAAGTTGTCATCGAGCCAATTGGTTGGGGATGCCTTGTCGAGTGCGCGGAGACGTGCCTGTGCGCGCCACGCTGGTCCGTCGAGGAATGCAGTGACGAGGGCCTGTTGGCGGGCGTAGGCAGCGGTAAAGGAAGGCCCGCCATTGTGCTCGTCGGCGAGGAGGAGGGGCTGAACGGCACGGAGGTAGCCGTCAAGGGTCCGTGCGAGGTCGGGCACAGGCAGGCGGGGCAACATCGACGCTGTCCGTAGCATACCTCACCACGTGACCACCATCGTCATAGTCACTTAAAAACTGCTAAACATATATCTATTGTCAAGAAACTATCTGGCCATTGAACGAGCCCGTTCCGACTCTCCCTCTGCGAACACTCCGCATGCTCGTCAGACGCTTGATCGTTGTTGTATTCACCAACGATATGGTGACGTCATCGTGTCAAGCCGTATGACTTTACTGTATCGTTTCAAACACTATGGCCAACTTCCTTCGTGATTCTTTCGATGCCTTCGATCCCGAACATGACTTCTTTGCTCGCCAACATGGCCTGACGAAACCATACCTGATCTACAAGCCGAATTCAATGGGTCTGGCGGTTCTGCCGTTCTTCCAAACAACGAACTCCGGCGTCTTCATGCCCGACGGGCTCGATCAAGTCGAACGTGGCGGCTCCACCCTCATTCAGACGATGAATTCTATATGCAAGGGTTTACAAGAAAGCATTGTTCAGATAGCAGCAGGGTCACAATGCATTGCGTGTGCCATGACGACCCTCGCGCAATCCATTCGCCTGCTTAAACCTATGATCATGAGCTCCGCGCTCTTCGTAACGAACGAACCCAGCTTCAGTTGGCCCTTTGCCTGGCCGGATCATCGGATGATGTCGACTGCTCTGCACTTCGTGCTCAACTTACAGACGTCAATGAGCACATTAATCTTGCTCAGCAACAATATGCACGCTCCCGACAGGCAGCGGACGCAACTACTAACGCAATAGAGCCTGCCATCGCCCGTTCTCTCCCTTCTTCCACTCTATTCGCGCTCCCACCCAGACCTCTCGCACTCGTCAGCCCTTTGACGAGGACACTCCGATGGCAGGACCTTCCGGCGTTTGCTCAGTCCCTCCCAACCTCTCGTCCTGTTTCACTTCCTACCTTATCCTCTTCACAACCTGTTCTGATTACTTCGCCTGCTTCCCAACCCCCAACACTGTGTCTGCTCGGGAGTATTCAAAATGAAGGGTAAATTCCTCTCTAGAACGGCACTTTGCTCTTATTTTCTGTAGGCTGTTTAGACCTTGTACTTCAAATATGTCGTGCTTCTGCTCTCTTTGTCTTCTCCTTGTTTCGTGGGAGCGCATCGTCTCTGGGTCTGAAGACAGCACAGCGCGCATTTGGGATGCCGTGACAGGCTCTGTCGTTCCTGAGCCCTTCGAGGGACATACTTCAACAGTCTTTTCAGTCGGGTTTTCACCCGATGGAAACCGCATCGTCTCCGGGTCTTCTGACAAGACAATGCGTGTTTGGGATACCAATTTAAAGACAGGCTCTGTCGTCGCTGGGCCCTTCGAAGGACACTCTAATTTGGTCAGATCAGTTGAGTTTTCAAGTTCACCTGATGGAAGGCGCGTCGTCTCCGGGTCTTCTGACAAGACAATGCACATTTGGGATGTCGAGACAGGCTCTGTCGTCGCCGGGCCCTTTGAGGGACACGCTTCTGGGGCGACATCAGTCGAGTTCTCACCCAATGGAAAGTGCATCGTCTCCGGGTCTTACGACAAGTCGGTGCGCATTTGGGATGCCGAGATAGGGTCTCTCCAGCTTGCGCTATTCGAGACTCATAATTCTCAATCTCTGGCGTCTTCATCGCACGACTTCGGTCTCAGCATGCTTACCTCAACGCATGTACATGGACACTTGGAGCAGTGGATAAGGTCTTTTTGCCGGCACACTCTGAATCAGCTAATTACGACGATTCTATACCAATAGAATACTATCTCAAACCACCGGTCACTAACCTACGTAAAAAACCCGTATGCCTTCCGATCCAGGAATGAACTCAATGTCTATACAATGCACCGACCAAATCGAAACCTTGGAACACATGTACCAACTGAATGGCCCAGCACCGAAAGACGAACAATCTGGGAAATGGTCGAGGACAGATGGCATTACTTCAAGTTGGCTGCGGATCCCAAGGCGGATCCCTCAAACACCAAAATAATGACACCGACTCCCCTGAACCCAGTGGCTGACTACGCCGAACAAATCATGATATCCCAATCTCAGTAATATGGACCCTCCGCTGTGAACGCATCAACTCAAGAATTGACATCAAAACGCGAGCCCAGCCAAACAGCCAAGTGAGTGGCCCAAACCTGGTGATCATTCCCACGCGACCTACCCACGAACCGGATCACAAAAGCTAGAGGTTGTAGTGGTTATCATCCCCGCCTAGGCCCCCCTGATATTCACCGGGGACATCATGATCGGGCGGATCATGGAGTCCCACACCCCCTAACACCATAGGGCGTGCATAAGGGTATTTTTCAGTGGACTATCTTCTGTTGTAGTGTTTTCGGTAGAACTAGAGTTGTCAGCCCAAATATTATCACTTGTCCAAAAAAAAAGAATGAACGTGTCTTTGTTGACCCAAAGCCCGAAAGGCTGTTTGTGTCGCAACCGTTAATTACCGCATTTCAGGAGTATTGATAAGGTTTGAATCCATGCACAAGTAACTACCCACCTTGGTTCCAAATGGAAGATGCGGGATTCTCGAAAATTTCCATAGCGACGACGCTCACGGACTGCGCGCAGTGTACCGCAGCGCCATTTGTTGGACGCGCCTGACACCATCACACCAGCGAACGTTTGAACATCGAGGGATCCTCGAACTCCACCTGTGCAACTCGAATGGCACTGTGTAAATCAAGTCTAGCGAAGAAAGAGTAACGAACAACAACCAATAATACAGGATCGAATTGGGATCGAAGAGGACCAAATCAAAAAAAAAGATACCAAGGACGAGCCATTGGCGCACGGTAAGCAGCCGAAAACTCGTTCAAGTTCTGTAGACTCAGAAGCAGGAAAATGAGTGACCTGTCATAACAATACATACCAAGAAATCAAGGTCAGGGGAAAGGTCGCAGAGTCATCAAAAGAGGAAAAAAACCAAGAATGATAAGGATACATAGCAATGCGTGGTTCTGCTGTGAACATCCCTAAGAAAAGCGGTCCATCTCAGTGATATCAGCAACAACGCCAACATCACGCTCATGACGGACGTCGTCCACAGGATCGCTCCCAAACTCATCTGAGGCCGTAACCCGCCCAATAGTGGCTGCGTGGAAAGATTCTATAGGATTTGCACTCTCCAGATTCGCTGATTGACCAGTGCGTTGAGAAATATTGATCTTCGTACGCTCCGACCAGTGGCGCAGGTTGAGAATAAGGCGGGCGGAGAGCAACCCAGAGATCCTAGAGGCAATCAGCTCTGAGATGGCACCAGAAGCCAATTTCTTACGGGAGTGTCAACGCATTCAGAAGTTTACTCATGAAGTTGTTCTAAATATCAGTTAGTCACATAAACACATTCCAGACCTCTGTATTATTACCGGCTCTTCCTAGGTAAGCAAGTCAATAAAAAATAGTCAATCGACTGCGGCAATTACATACAAAATTTAAAACAACCGCCGTGAATGTAAAGATGAAGACCCCGCTGAAACCAAATCGATCAGAAAAACCCTTCACCAAAAAATATGTGCCATTTACCAGAAATATATGAGACCTGATGATACACTTGAGGATAGTTAAGTTTGAGCAGATGACGACAAACGAACCTTCGCGCAACATGAAAAACATAATGCTGTCGTCAAGTCGTGATCCATTTCTTCGTTGTATTCGCATCGCTTGAAGGCATCGGAAGACATTGAGTGCGGTGCCTATGCATTCAAAGGAACAGACAAGTATCGACAACAATTTGTCCGCTAAATTACATAGATTGTGTTAGCTCTGTGTCATGCATCATGAGAATATGCTTTGCCTCTACAAATTACTAATCAGTCCTTGAATCTGTTCTTGACACAAGATGAAACAAGGCTTACAGAAGAATATCCGCAGGAGTTGATCCGGAGCATGTCTCCCCCGATGCATGCCACTGTGATGTACCATTGTTGATGCATAGATAGAAGTACTGAAGCAAAAGACCTACAAAATCAACGCCAATACATATGGCAGCAAGTGCACCTAAGCCAAATAAGATAATTTTGCTTCTGCCGCAAGTTGCCCAAGTGCGTGTTGCAAATATCGCTAGGGTGCAATGTGAGCCTGAGAATATGACGCAACGGATTTTTATGAACCAAGGACGGCAGCCCGACCCACGACGCTGAGGTATCCTATAACTTTGTACCACCCGTTACAGCTATACCGAATGAGTGGCGATGAGTAAGGAAGATAAATGACATTCATACTAGTGAATTATTCGTGGCCAGTCAGCATTTGATCATGGTGTGTGACGACCAGACTCGCCTTGTTAATGACATGGGCAATTGCAAATAGGTAAAGCAAATTAGCGAGCAGAGCATAGCGACACAAGACATATAAGACTGTGGTGATCGAAATTTTCCTGCCCCATACATACCTCACTTCGCTTGGGAAGGTGAGGCAATAGTCGTAGTAGAGTAATGCTGAAACCCCGTCATCCTCCATGAATGAGTCCGCAGCAATGTGACCCACCAATACTAGCGTACTGCATGCAAAACTGAACAAAACTGCATCACGGTTAGTAGATTTGAGATCGAGTAGAACGTACAACTCACGTCGTGCTCATCTTGAGTGACAATGTACCGATATACGGGAGAAGAGGAAAAATCGTGAATCTCTGATCATGAAACTTGATAAGCCCGTTCGGTAGGATTTATCTTTACTGGGCTGCACTGGACTTCCCAGAACGTAAAGATGCGCATGAAGACCGAATTTCAAATAGAATGACCATGTATGTGTCCCTCATAGAGCTAGCTCTGTTCAACACTGCTTATTTACCGTCATCATGCATAATCGAACCGATCTGAAAAGAAGCTGCAGGCCAGCGGCGTTGGGTAACAGAGTAGAACCTGATAACGGTTTCAACCCGAGATGAGAGGCTGCTTGCAGCGCCTTGTTCACGAAATGATTAATTAGGAGGTTCAATGTAAAGCCCCACACGCACCGGAGCTTAATTGGTAAGTCGTGATTGAGAGACAACAAGTATTCTTCAAAGCTTCGCCCTCCATATGGATTTGGGACTGCCACGCACCACTTCTTGATAGGATTCGCCACTTGCAGTACTAGAGATACCGATACGCATGGGGATAGACGGCCATGCACAGGTCACACTGTTGAAAATGTAATATACCTCCATGGGCGCGCTCTCGAGCTTCTTGGGGAGCTCATATACCAGGTCTAGCTGTCGCCAAGGGATTCTAATAGTCTGACGACCCAACCTAACACATATCGGATCGTCAACCGTGACAGACGGTCTAGGGGATGCAATGAGAGATCAGCAAGTTTCCGAAGAGTCGGCGGATATTTCCTGCTCCTTGATGCGACACACCTTTACACGCGGATCAAGGCCGGCATTCACGCCGCACTCGACTTCGTCATCGTCTTCACGGGTAGTACGAGACGCCTTGGCAGACTCCTTCTTTGCGAGCTTGGCCACGGGGATGCATTTTTTTTCTTTGAAAGTGCGACAGGCACGGGTGTGGTTTGGTCTCTTCTTCACTTCCGGATTCCTCCCGTAGAACGTCCACAGCTGTTTTAGAAACATAATACGTATGTAGATTCTGGCAGAACGGTCACATTCGAGGACAAAGGATCATCAAATATTGCTCAACGTCTTCCTCGGAAGTTATGAAAGAGATGGCATGAACGACCTTGCGGGATTCCTTCAGACCGGGTATCCACTGGCAAGTCTTGAGATGTGACTGTCGCCCAGAACTGTGGCACGTGATAATCGTTTCTCTTCGAATGCACCGTGTCCGCGAGTGGATCGCACAGCGCTACCCGCGCCCCACCGTCGACCAGGTAAGTCTGTATTTCTTTCCCGTACCACCACCAACGTCCACAGGAATGGCTCGGAGATTGTACAGCCTGGATCGCGTCTGAATTTGGCCTCGATCCAGACACCAACTTTGACCCATTCATCCAACACGTCGAGGCGCAGCTCCTCCAATCCAATCTCGCTGATTCGACTGTCCCCGGATCCGGCATTGATCCACTTCTCTTCGCGTCCAACCCGCCCCGCCCACGCAATGCACGCCGTCCAGTGGTGCCGCGCCAGAAAAAGACGACCGGCCCAACACCCCTGCTCGTCGAGATAAAGGGCATCACGGACATTGCTCATTCTGCATTTAACCTCTTAAACACTCATCAGACGCGTCTCGATCGCGCGGACCTCGGTCTAGCACACGAAGAAAACGCGGATGAAGATGAGGGACCCGTGCCCAAGTTCCCCCGCGGTATGCTCAGGCTCGAGCTCTGGGATGGTTCAACTACCTTTCCGGCCATCGAATTCAGATCCCTCCCCCAGCTAGAGCTCGGCACGACCCCCCTTGGTTATAAGGTGCGTTTCTTCTCAATCTCACCATATGCCTGCTCACTGTTTTTAGATGCTTCTTAAATCCACACCGATACGCAATAGTATCGCATTCCTAGAGCCTTCCAATGTCGTTCTCAAGGGTTACAGGACCGAAGATCACGACGTCAATAGTGATCAAGTTTTTCTTGGCTCTCTCAGGAAACGGTTAGGGTGTGTAATATATTCCGCCCTCGTGTAGCACCACCGAACTGACTCGCTTACAGACGTCCAGATCCACCACCCGAGGTGCCTATCGAGCCACAGCCCAACCTGCCTGTTCAACCAGCACCCCAGCATCAAGCTCCGCCTGTAGTCCGACCACAATTACCGCCCGCCGTTGATGACATGTATGTAGATGATGATGTAGATCCCGATGTCCTACGCGAGATGGTCATTCAGATGGACAAGTCGATTGCCATGCAAGACAACCACCAGTCTAGCATCCGCGTACCGCCACCTCCATCCAAAGAACAACATCCCGCCAAATCACCGGTCGCATCTTCGTCTCGCAAAGCTGCACCTACTGCCAAAGCATCTCCTTACTTTGGTGCCCACGCATCCGGATCCAAACCGTTTCCCGATATCGGCCTATCCCCTCGCCCTGCGCCTCTGCCCAGTCTGGAGCCCGATTTCGACTTTACTTGGGACGACGACGACATAGACATATCTGATTTGCCGGCTAAAGCCAGCAAATACGGCGCATCTGCCAAGCCACTACCGTCCGCTCAGTCTGCAAAACGGCCGCCGTCTCCTGATCCTTACGACGACGCGTTCGATATGGACGTGGACGAGTCGTTTTTTGAACAGGTAGGGATGATCGAACAAGTTGCTCTAGGCACAGCGGCAAACAAGGGAAAAGGCAAGGGCAAAGACACCACGCAAAGCTCGACGCTGCATAGCCGCACAAGCGCAGCAGACAGGAAAACACTATCCGGTTCGGCTCCGGGTACGAAACCTTCCATGTCCCCTTCCGGCGCTGAACGCAACACGAGGACGTCCAGTGGTACAAAGAGGGCCGCCAGTGCCTCGTCAATGAGTGCTTCGACGGAAACACACACGGCACCGTCCACGCAATCGTCTGGTCGTCGTATTCCCCGAGATCCATCGTTGATTATCATCTCGTCATCGGAAGAGGAAGGGCCGAGAAGAGGTCATGGTGCCTTTAAACCCCTTGATATTGTTCGGAGACGGACTCAGAAAAAGAGGGGGGATGATATGGTGGACGATGATGTGATTGATATTTCTGACTAGTCATTCTTGTTCAACGTTACAAAAGGCGCCAGAATCAACCTTTGTTAAGTTCGGTTGCAACTCTTACTTGTGGCTAAGAGGTGCGTGCTCCGTCAAGATAAGAGGCATTCAATAAAAGAGCTATTGCAACAGGACAACATAAATTTAAAAGAACATTGTTGTGATCATACAAGTCCTTGGCGATAAGATCCAACAATGCATACTATTACAAGCTCAGGCTAATAGTAACTTAGCTGAGTGTGCCGTCAAGACACTCTGCCCATCGTTCCCCATACACAAAACTGCTCGGATCAAATTGTATAATCAGAATACCAATAACCATGGCTGGGTGGAAGCATACAGCGGACCTCGGGTAGTGGTGTGGTATCCAAAGGACGAGGGCACCAGATGTACTTCACAGTCAACCATCATCGTCAAGCCCCCACGTACATGCATCGTGGTAAGCATGCTGAAAATTGAAGTCGCGTGACAAGGACGCCAGAGAGTCATGGTCAGTACCCCAAATTCGTATCGTTTTGTCGTCAGATCCAGAGATGACGCACTTTCCATCTGGTGACAACCCGACGGATGTGACCCAAGCAGTATGTCCCTTGAACGGCCCAGCCACAACAGAGCCAGTCTCAGCATCCTGGCAGACCCAGAGACGACGCGCTTTCTATCAGGCGAAAACCCGACTGATGTAACCGAAGAAGTGTGCCCGTGGAAGGGCTCAGCCACTACAGACCCAGTCTCGGGATCCCAAATCCGCACCGTTTTGTCGCAAGAGCTGGAGACGACGAGCCGTCCATCACTGGCAGGTGAGAGAATCCGACTGATGTGACCGAAGAAGTGTGTCCGTTGATCGGCCCAGCCACGATGAAGCCTGTCTCTGCATCCCAAATTCGCACCGTTTTGTCGTACGACCCGGCGGAGACGAGGCACTTTCCATCAGGCGAAAACTCCACTGATGTTACCGAGTCAGTATGTCCGTTGAAGGGCTCTCGGCATCCCAAATCCATACCGTAGACCCGGAGACGATGCGCTTTCTTCCATCAGGTGAAAACCCGACTGATGTGACAAGAGAAAGGTGCCGTTGAAAGACCCAGCCACGACAGATCCTGTCTCGGCATCCAAAGTCCGCACTGTTTTGTCATAAGACCCGGAAACGACGCGCTTTCCATCAGGTGAAAACCCGACTGATGTGATTCAAATTAGCGCTGAAGCTTGAGGGCCCAACTACGATCATTCCAGACTGGCGGTAGTTACAAACGGAGTGATGCATCAGGCTGCTTAGCGGGGACGCGGTCGAGCGAATGTGATATATCAGTAGTATGGATTGACGAGGAAAACCGTGGTCCCCTCACTATGGTATATCATCAGACCAGTGCAAGTGATACGAGAGTAGTGGTATACTAGTATATCACTGATATATCAGCCCAACAGCCTCTGCCAGTGGTGACATCGGTGACTCTCTATGAATTGATATACCACTATTTTCCGGTAATCACCACCATGACATTGTAATACATTATTTTGGAAGGTAGTGGTGGCCTTAGTAGTAAGCGCATGGCACCTGTCGTTGTCGTCTTGCTGACGATGAGCTCGAATCTGTCGTGTTTACATTGATAAAGTAGTACTCAATGTCTACACTGCTGGCCTCACATATCACGGAGAACCTGCCTTTCTGCTTGCTTATCACCATCTCGGAGAGTCACGCGTTCTTCTCCCGCAAAAATTCCAGAACTTCTTTGCAGGTTCTCTCCGCAGTGTTCCCACCGACTGCTGTCAAACGCGAATTGAGCTTGGCATCCGATCATCTCTACATCTGACTGTCCACAATCGCTCGAACAATGTCTATGCTGCCATGACCCTGCCAACATGCTTGAACACAAATTTCTTTTTCCAAACCACTGCAGGAATTATTGAAATAATATTTTTCTAAATACTTCGTACTTTTCCGCCGCCCCTGATCGCCGATCACTAGGGTCACTGTGGTACCATGTGGTAAGTTGAATTAGGCAGTATGTACCCCAGCGCATCTAAAAACGATATTGAACTCACCACGAGGTACGGCAATGATGATTGTCCGGCTTTCCATGTGAAATAATAACAGGCTGCTTTTTCATGGTCAGCATAGTATAAAAACGTAAGTTATTTACTCGACGGCCTCATTCCCCAAGGAATGTTGTCCAAATTTCCCGGACGCAGTGTGCAAGCTGCTCTTTTTTTTTCCCCAGCCTCGTGACCGCCGCGACAGTGGTTACAGTAAGCGGGATGGCAAGCCATGTTATCCCTCCGCTCCTCTGTAAGTTATGTTTGAATGGTGCCTTTCCTTTCATCGACTGACGACTCACTATGTCACTCTGTCTAGATGGTCAAATGTTCGAAGTGCGGCTATCCCGTTCTCATTGTCTGCTTATCTCATACGTCGGTTCCTCTCCCACAGGACATTAGTGTCAGTCTCTCTCTCTTCGGTTACCATGCAAGCCCATGACTAACTGTCTAACAGCATGTAAGACGTTCTGTATTGGCTTGGGATCTGCTGACCACGGTATAGTAGAGTGGTGACGGTGGTATATACGCGGAATGTTAGTACCGGATCATATGGTGGATTATTGCTGATCACTTTTAATCCAGTACTCCAGAATCGTGCTTTCCAGCAGGTCACACCAAGTAGGTCACAGATAACACCACTCTTGAGTACATCCAACTACTTGTATAGATACAACCGCTGCACTATATTCCTGGAGTGCTATCAACGGAGCCGAAATCAGCGTAATTGCTGACACTTCCCCTCTCTCGTCTGCACTCCCGAATTCTCTGCAACTAGCCATCCCAGAAGGCACCGTTGGATAAGTTGGGTTTGGGAATGAAGGCTATTATGGTTCGTCATGTTGTACTATGTCGAGTACTTTGCTCATATAACACTGCTAGGAATTCAGGTGACTTCAGAGTGGGCTTACAATGCCTCTTTTTACTACAAATCCCCCCTGCCTTCTTCATTCGACGGTGTAGCCACCGTCACTTTGCAGAGCGCCAGGGGTGACATTTATGCCTTGGAGTCAGTACCGATCAGTGGGATACAGACCACATGGAAGCAAGTCACCTTGACCTTGAAGCCGACGTCGTCTCCAACTTCGACAGCAAACAACTTTACGGTCACGTTCGATGGGTCCAATGCTGCCGGACAAACCATCGATTTCGCCATGTTTTCTTTGTTCCCTCCTACGTTCAAGGACCGCCCAAATGGCTTGAGAATCGACATTGCGACAGTACGAATTCATGTCTGTTCTCGTGCAATTAGTCTGTCATGCATGGTACCTAGGCTTTATATGAGATGAAACCGTCATTCTTTCGTTTGCCTGGTGGGAACAACTTGGTATGGATCATCAACGTCGTCTCCTTGACTTCTCTGACAAGCTTTATAGGAGGTAAATCCAGCGCTTATAAAATGATTTATATATTAGCTTAATGATAGCCAGGGACAAAGTTGGGCAACAAGGTGGCAATGGAATGCTACTCTCGGTCCGCTTGTCGACAGACCTGGTTGGTATCTGCTTTTGATCAAC
>JBBPLF010000203.1:0-45390 GCA_038089615.1 Aureoboletus auriporus
GTCCAACATTCATTTTCCCGTCCGTCGAGCAATTTAGGATCGATCGACTGGGTGTGATTTTGGGATCGTGGCATTAATATTCGTAGTCAACTTGAAGAATAACTGGGGTAAGCATGAGTGCACGCGTCTACGGGGAGCGTCTTGGGAGGACGCCAGAACTGACCGTTTTGGAGGACTCATGATTGTTATCGAATTCCAATATTTTTTCATGTATCGCTGAATTCTGAGCTCTGTTAGTTTGTTCAATGTACTGATGACCGTGACGACATTACAAATTTGTTTCGACTCGAAGATTCTTGTTTGCCATGAAACATGAATGCGATTGTGATCTAGCGATCTAAGATTAAATGCTGATACACATTGGACGAGGGTATCTGCAGCAAAGACGCGGTCCTCTACAACGCTTGGCCAGTCGCACGATCGCCTACGCAGCACCATCATGAGCAGCAAGTTCGAGATCCCGTTCCTTGATACCAAAATCGGGACACCGAGTTCTCTCGCTGCGTCCGAGTTATGGCACATTCCGTGTCTGAGACATGGACCAGTGCGAAGGCGAATACACCTCGTGATTATGTGGAAAGAGCGCCCATCCCGACCAACGATGCGAGAGAAGCCGGTCGAGCTGAAACAATTTCGCATTCACCAGCCTAGCTTCGACGGACTGAAACTCTCGCCATCGGACACGGGATTAGATACCATCTTGGTGGGCATGACGGAATCGATCAAGGGTGATGAGCTTGTAAAACGCAAGGAGTCACGGGAAATGCGTAGTAATGATGGCTGCGCTGAGCTTGAGCTTGTTTACAGTAGTCGATCATGAGCGCGATTGACCACCAAACATGGTGAATAAAAGGACAACTTGAAGAACGATGGAAAGAAATAGACGCACTCGATGCCGGGACTCATGAAGCCGATCACTCGAGGAACCAGACGACAAAGTGAATCTGTCGCGTCGGTGTTGTGTCTGCTTGGACGTAAGTAGATAGAGCGCGGGTGCGAATCGTGCCCAAAGAGACTGTTTTCAAGTGACGACCTCGAAGGACGATCGGGCGTGATGAGCGCGTCGAGCCCGAAATTACACCCCCATTAGAATTGGAGGGGGTTTCGGAGGGTGGATGACATCGGACGCATCGTATTTTGGAGTGAATATGTAGGGCAGAGGACTGGAATCGCGCAGTGAAGTTCAACATCTTCCCCCTGCAGGAACCAGTGGGTTCGTCTATCGTCTATCTCTCCCCTACCATTCATCTTCGTTAGAGCCAGTACCCCACGTCATCTCTATCTCTATCTACATTCTCGCCACTAAGAAAGGCTGATATCCATGAGCCAAAGCTTACCTTGGCGCTGTTGCAGTCTTCTAACCCACAACTTAAAAGTCGTAATGGTTGACCCCGCTCCGACAGCCAGCCATACAGAGCAATGTCGGTCGATGAACTTTCTCCAATTTCGTATAGCTTATGTGCACGATGCTAGTGCTTCTCAATCAAGCCCTCGATCCTCCCAGAATGGATCCTTCTGGGCGCAATCCATGTCTCAAGGGTACTCGCCGAAAGTTCATCGACCCCATACTCGATTGGGCCAACGACTTATCCTCCGACACCAACATTCGTTGGCTTTTCGGTGATGCAGGTTTAGGGAAGAGCGCCGTAACAAACTCTGTTGCTGAAGAACTTCCTGGAGTGTGTATCGCATACCTGTTTTTTGACAGAAACGATCCCACCTCGAGTCACCCTAGTCTTGTCATCCGCACTATCGCCTATAAACTGGCTACCAACAACTCGAATGTCCCGAATTGCAATCCTTGAAGCCATTGAGCAGAATCCCAAGATAGCCATTCAATCTATTTCCATTCAGTTCACAAGGCTTCTTCATGAGCCATCGGCCGCATGCCAAACCACACTCAGCTCCCCTATCCTCGTCAGTCTAGATGCCCTCGACGAATGCAGAGACGACGAAACGCGTAGGGTACTCGTGAACCTTATTGCGAACAGGTTTACCTTGCTTCCTCCCCCAATCAAATTTCTGATTACTAGCCGTGCCGAGTCGAACATCGTACAGCCATTCATGACATCTACAAATATCCATCGCATCCATCGAGTCGAACTTCTAGCATCCGAGGGTACCATGGATGTCCTCCACTTTTTAAATGATGGTACGCGTAGAATCCGTGAGACCCGTCCCTCGAGGAGATGATTGGCCGGGACGTTCAATGGTGCTTAAATTCTCACGCCACATGCAGGCGTGTTCATTTTTGCGTTAACGGTGGTGTCGTTCCTGCAAAATGCCTTCAATCTGGAGAGCACACTTGAATATCTGTTAATGTCGAACAGTGACAGCAACATTGAAAGGCTTCATAGTCTATTTGCTACTGCCTTGGAGTCAGTTGGCGCCTGGGAGAATGCCCGCTTCATCGAGGAGTTCCGCGCGATCGTCGGTGGACAGGCACCAATGACCATATTGGCCATCGATCAACTTCTGGCACTGAAACGCTCATCATCTACGCTTCTTTCATCCCTTCCGGTTTCTCATTCGGTACAGTGAAACTCAGCCAATCAGGATCCTCCACGCCCCTATTGCCGATTATCTCACGGGTCCCCAGCGATGTCGGAGCAAGCCCATGATGGTTTATCGATATATCGGATCAATACCGGTTTCTCGCGCATTGTTGCCTGCGCCTTATGAAGGTGCAGCTACAATTCAACATATGCAAACTTGAGACGTCTCAGTTATTAAATCAGGATGTCCCTGACATACGTCGACGTGTTCATAAATGTTCCAGAATCCCTGGCATACGCTTGTCAGCATTTCGGGACTCATCTCCATTTCTCGAACACTGCGCCTTCTGACTTTGGTGGGCGCCCCGATATCGAGTTCTTCATGTGTTCTCAGTTGCTCTATTGGTTGGAGGCACTCAGTCTAGTGGGTGAAAACAAGATGGCTGTACCAGCGATGGAAACGCTAGGAGAGTGGTATCAGGTATTTCAATATTTCCTATCAGGTTTTTTCTAGAATTCAACGATGAAACAGAATAGCAACAAGGAGTTGGCTGATGTCGCATACGATGTCGTCAAGTTCATGGGCATTTTTCGGGGAATCATTTCTCAGAGCACACCGCACTTGTACATCTCTGCCGTGCCAATGTGGCGAGAGAGTTCACACATTCGACGGATCTATGGCAACGAATTGATGGAAATAGTTCGAACGAAAAACGGCGGTGGTGATCTCATACCATCAATGCAGAGCGTTCTAAGAGGTCACACTTCTGGAGTCATGTCAGTTGGGTTTTCACCTGATGGCAAGCGCATCGTCTCCGGGTCTGCCGACAAAACGGTCTGGATCTGGGGAGACTTCACGATGATGGCTGGTTACGAAATACATCCGGTGGCCTTGTCCTTTGGATCCCACACTACTGCCTGAGGTCTGCCCTCTGCTTCCCTCCAGCAATCGTGGTCATGGGTGTTCAAATGATAGCATTTGATCTGAACTTTGTGCATGGGGAACGACGGATAGAGTGTTTTGACAGGACATTCGACTGAGTACAAACAAGCTTGTAACAACAGATGGTTGAAATTGAAATATTGACCCTGTGCCAGTTTTAAACTAGACTATTTTTTTTTTGGACAAGTGATAGCAACATAACGCACGGTGCACGGGGTGCACACGGTCCGAGCTGCTGCAACTTTGGCCCGCAAGAAAATTCTCGTGATCATTTTTGCACGGGTTCGAGTAATCTCAAATTGTTGAAGATGAATTATCAGTCAGAGCCGGATCAAAGTGTGCTAATACTGTTCCAGCGAGACATAAACAGACGCATGCTGATTCAGCACTTTTGTAGTAAATTTGTACCCAGTACCGAGGCTTTTTCTCCGCAGTAACGGTTATTACGAAGGAGAAATGATGCGGCTGATCCTCCAGTCACTTTCCTCGGCGTTGCACATTCGCTCCCCGACATCTACCCGCGATCAGCACGCTTGACTGTGGAATTTTTGCTCGGTGTGCTGACTGACTGCCGATGGGCTTTGTAAGGATACTGGGCCGGCCTCGGCGACTTACCGGCCTTCACCTTACCACATCCTCATGACGTCATCAAATTCATGAGTATAAGTCGCCTTTAAAATTCGGTTCATTCAAACGTTATCTTTTGAACCATCAGCCATGGCATTGAATCTGGATTACACCGCATACAAGGGCCACCAGTCTGGCAAAATCGTCAAAGCCCAAGGGCATATACATGATCTCGCAGCTGATCAAGTGCTCCTCAAAATCACGCACGCTGGCTTGTGCGGCACCGACGAGCACTACAAGTCCGCCGACATGGTTCTCGGCCATGAAGGTGTAGGCATCGTTCAACAAGTGGGCTCCAAGGTCGACGATTTCAAAGTGTATGTTTCACGCTCTTTTTTTGTATGTTTGCCCTGATAGTGTTTTCCCCCGATCAGCGGTGATCGTGCCGGATGGGGTTACCTGCACAATTGCTGCATGCATTGTGACCAGTGCCTGAGCGGAAACGAAATGTTTTGTGCCAAGCGCGCATTCTACGGTCTGGACGATCTGGACCAAGGCGCGTTTGCCTCGCACGCCGTCTGGAAGTCCCGGTTCCTGTTCCATATCCCCGACTCCATCTCGTCTGCAGAAGCAGCCCCGCTCATGTGCGCGGGATCCACTGTGTTCTACCCACTGCAAACAACTGCTCAATCGTCTGATCGCATCGGTATTGTGGGGATCGGTGGCCTTGGACACCTTGCTATTCAGTTTGCTGCCAAGATGGGCTGCGAAGTCGTCGTCTTCTCCAGTACGGAGGCTAAAAGGGAGGAAGCAATGAAGCTCGGTGCAACCGAGTTTTACGCAACCAAGGGCGTCAGCAAGCTTGACATTGGACGCCGCGTCGACAAACTGATCATTACGACGTCTGCGCTCCCTGATTGGAATTTGTAGGTCATGTATACTTTTTGGAGAGGGACTGTGTCTGATCAGGCAATCGGATAGGTTGTTGCCCATCGTGGAGCCGAGGGGCACGATCTTCCCAATCACCGTGTCAGATCAAGATCTCGTCCTGCCAGCGATGAAAATATTGGAGAGTGGGATTCGCATCCAGGGAGGTTTGCCGTGCTCCCGAGGATTACACGTCAAGATGCTCAGGTTTGCGGCGTTGCATGGTATCCGGCCTGTTATCGAGGAGTTCCCGATGAGTGTCGAGGGTATTGAGGAGGCGTTTGCGAAGCTTGAGAATGGGAAGCTCAGGTATCGCGCTGTCTTGGTCGTTTGAAGAATCACTGGGCTGAATGATTGATTCCAATGTACAATAAGCACATGTTGTGTATTTGTAATACATGTGATGACGTCAGAATGGCCAATGCATATGCTCGTGCCAAAAAGGAGAGACATTGCGCACCTTGATCAACGTTGCCATGTTATCGCTCGCCCGTACCCGAGTCGCAAGACCATTCCAGACGTTCTTGCCCGCCTACTCGACGTGAGCATTCGCCTGGCCATCTCTTGATCCTTCTCATAACCCCTAACTTAGCATCCCAATGGTTTTATTTATTTTATTTCCGTTCCTCGTACATACCCATGACACCCCGGTCCACAGCCCGACACCTCCAAGCGGCGACAATGGCGCGAAGACCTCGCCACCCCCTCCGAGGCATCCGTCAAGGTCCGTTCCTTCCTCCCTCCCTCCTCCTACACACCCCCACGCATTTCACACGGCACCAGGCCGACCATGACACGACTTCCATGGACGAGATGCAGAAACGCACCGTCGACGGCGCCCAATCCCTCCACCCAGACCCCGAAGCACAAACCCACGCGACCTACGCACGCGACCAAGTCAACGGCCCCCTGGGCCACGCCGGCGTCGGCGAATTCGAAGGGGTCGTTGGGAGCGACGATCTAGGGCCTGACGCCGCTCACGTCGAGTCGGACGGGCGGATCGTCACGAGGCGTGTCACGCATGACACCCAGGAGGGTGGCCAAGCAAACGTGAGTGGGCGCGATCGTTTCTCGGCGAGCCCTTGATTCACCGTTGTCTTGAAAGGTTTGAAATGATGTTGGATTTTTTTGTTTTTTATTTTTGATCCGTGACGAGTGACGCCCCTAAGAGAGGAACGTTCATTTCATCCGAAACACCCACACAAAAAAAAACGGACTATTGTAGTATACATGTACGCCGATAGGATCACAAAATGTACAAGTTTAAAGTACACGAACAGCGTCAGGTTCGTTCAAGACGTCGATTCCCCCACTGTCTCCCCGGGGACGATCACGGGTCCGACACCGAATGCACCAAAACCAGGCAGCTTCTCTGGAACCGCTCCAGTTTCAGTCGGAGGAAGCGTAAACGATCCAGGTGCAGAGCAAAGTTCAGTCTTGGAAGGCGTCGTGGTCGTCGTCGTGGTCGTCCTGGGCACAGAGGAGGCGGGAATGGTAGCGTGGTAGGAAGACTCGGAAACCACTTGGTTGACGGCCACCACTCTTCTGGGGTCGAAATAACCGCGTACATGGAGAGGGTTCGGCGGGGCCTTTTCCGTAGCCTCAATGCTAATAGATCGGAGTTAGCCCCTGACAACCACCAACAAAAAAACGTCCGCGCGCAGCTTACACGAAATTCACAGACGAGGTCGCCTTGCTCTCCGTGGGCGCACCGAACACGAGGAATTCAGAGTCGGAGACCGAGACGTAGAATAGGCCGACCAGTCCAGACTGTAGCTTGGTCAACGACAGGCCACGCGTCGACATGAAAGAAAAAGAACGTACGAGTTGTCCCTGGTTACCGGTTTCAACTTGAGTCTGGCCTTGGATGCTGACGACGGCGTCTGCTTCGCCAAAGCCTGTGCCACTCTGCTGGAGCAGTTGGGCCTTGTATGCATCGCGGGAGACGGATCTGCCGTTGACGGTGAAGTTGCACTGAGCGGCAAACGTCTGGTCAAAGGCGGTATCGAAAGCAGGTCGGGTCTTTGATTGAAGGGTGCTTGTCAAGCGGGACGCAGCCCAAGCAGAGAGAGTAGGAAGTACAGCCATATCGGTGAGTAAGATGGTACGACGTTCGCAACGACGCTTTATATACTAGACAGCACACAGCCTGTCAATCTGCGCAACGGCGTCTTCCTTCATCCGTTTTGCAAAAAGGCAATGCATGTACCGTACGCGGGTTCGTCAGCCCAAAGCAAGTTGACATTGGCAGTGTTCGGCATCTTGACTTCTGGCCAGGTTTCACCGCGAGCGCGATGTATGAGGTGGTCGATTATGTAAAGACACGGCCCGCCGAATGGTGAGCGGGGAAATCATTCAGTCATCGAGCGGACCCACGCCGAGATGAGTCGCTTGGTGCTCGTTCGCTCGCTACAAGATGAAGAATGAATTCCAAGGTATATGTACTTACACTTATCAAACTACCGAATGCAACGGTTACGCAAAGTCTCTGGGTTCGACCAACCTCAGTTCTAGGGGAACCTGCGCAGTTGCGTCATCCCCAGCCGGAGGTCGAACTACGGGGACCTGAAGGCCATTAATCTTCCAGTAGAGTTCCTTGACATGTCCATTTTCGTCTGGCATGCTGGGTAATGCAAAATGAATTCGTGAAATAAGTGTTGTCAAAACTTGTTCTGCCACCGTTATCACGATCAGTTCCACGCAAAGTGTGACATGCATCCGGCAGCGCACTCACTAGCTTCCATTTCCGCAAATTTAAAGCCGCTGTCATGACGGCAAACACACCAATCAGGGAGACTGAAACAAAATATGAGGGTATACGTACATGCATGCTCGACCACCACCAAGAAAGGTCATCCTGAAGATATGATCACCAGATCAGCTCACTGTGCCACGACAAGCCGGATATGCTCACATAGACGCATAAACCCCTGGGTATTTCATCTCATCCTTCACTCCCGGGGTTTTTTCAGAGATAGTGTCACCACTATCCTCTGCTAGATCGAAATCTCCATTCAGTCGAGCGCGTAGGCCAGTAGCATTCAGCCACCGTTCAGGTCGCCACTCAGAAGCGTCTTCTCCCCATAGATCCTTGTTATGATTCGCGGCTAAGAGGGACATGATAAGAGTTGTGCCTTTGGGAATGGGAATTGCCGAGAGCATGTCGCCGGAAACTGATCTGATGGGCCGATAGAGCGGCAATACAGCATCTTCACGAACACTGGAAATGACAGAAAAAAAAATGAAGCTGTTAGCGGACTATGAAATTTAACCATCCTTACGTTCGACTCAGCAGCGACGTAGGAGGGTACAGCCTCAGACTCTCTCGAACAACGGCATCAAGGTACGGAAGATCCATGAGAAGATCATATGGCAAGCCAACCTCTTGCCAGGGATCTGTGATGGCATGCGATGCAGCGTAAGACAGTTTCGCGTCTCTTACTTCGCTACGCAGGCGGGCTTGAACATCTGGCTTGCTAGCTAATATCCAGAGGATACGACATATAGCACTCGTTGTGGTCTCAAATCCTGCAAACACGACCGTGCTAGAAAAAAAGAGTGAGGATACCAGCAAGTCAGACGCAAGAATTTTCAAGCCCACTTGATCTGCCCGAGCAACTCCTCGTCGGTGAGCCTGTCCGCGTCAGAGGAGGACATGTTCGCCTTTACTAAGGTTAACCTGATCAGCAGGATTGTGTACGCGGATGCGTTTACGGGACTCACGCATGATGGACATGATGTCTTTGCCTTTGATACGGCTTCCCGGACCGTCTGGCACAGCACATCCTTGCATGATTGCTTTTTTCTGGGCAAATATCCTCTTGCCCGTTGTGTCCATGATTTGAACGATGCGACGAAGGTGCCTGAGGGCCTCGAAGGGAGCCCAGTCGACCAGCTTGTTACGCCAGTATAACGAAAAGTATCGGACAATGAAAGGAACGAAGGGGCGAATCATGATCAGTCGGAGAGTGGACGGACTACGGACGAGAATGAGTGTGAGGTGACGTGGAGTTGAGAATGGACTTGCGCCAGCATTCTGATCGCCTCCAGATACTCGTTATCCTTCTCAAGATCCAGGGCATCAAAGGAATGGCCAAGTGTAGCCTGGCAGATGTATTCGAGGGCGCCACGGGACAGCCAGGGCAGTACATTGACCTCTGTGACGGCTAATTTGAAGACACATGTCAATGGGGGTGTATGAGCAAAGGATGAGAGACATGCAATGATCGGGCTTGAGCTGTGATTGAAGTATTGTGCAGAGCCTGTCTGCAATGGGTTGAATGATTGGCAGCAGATCGCGCATATTTGCGAGGGAGAATACGGGGTTAAGCATCTTGCGCTGTTTCTTGTGCTGATCTCCTATAGGAGATGGATCGACGGGGTGTTTGATGGAGGAGATACGCGAGAACATACCGAGGGTCGAGATGAGACCTGGACCAAAAATAAGACGGTTGCCCCTGGCGGGGATATGAAATACGGGAATTTGAGTGGTGGATGCGACCCACATGATGAACATGTCAGTTTCGGTATATATGTGCTGGTCTTTGACGACTATGTGATGCAGAGCAAGAGGGTCGGATATATAGAGCTGTTGGGCCTGAGAGGGAGAGGTGAGCTAGGTTGATGTTGGCAAGGATCTGTGGCTGCTCACCCCGAGCAGCGCATTTATTTTGACGGCCCCGCCATATTGAGCGACGAGGGCCAAGTTGTAGCGGAGTGAGTCGCGGAAGAGTTGGTGGTAGTTACCTGGGGAGGGTGAGTTGGACGGCGATGGAATGACGAGAGACGTGCCTGTGAACCAACGGTCCTTGACGGGTCCTGGAATGTTGGCGAGGGCGGTACGACGCTTGAGAAGAAAGCGGAGGACGACGAGGAAGATGATGAATGGAACGAGAGCGGACATGAAGACGAGCTGAGGCGACGTCGCCCTTTGTCCGGATTATTTATTGCGATGCATCATGATGCATGCACACTGAATCTTATTTCGACGGATATCGGTCGTATTCAAGGCTGCTATTAGAGCGGGTTTGCGTGTGATAATTGCATTGGTCGAGGGTCTCCGATCTCCGGCCATGTAGTATATGTAAGGCCACCATGATTCCTTGAATTCCCCGCAGCCATCCCCCCCCGTTCTCCTCGTTCCCCCATGCAGCTCTCAAATGATCTCGCCGCCTTGATAGGCTTTGCTTGCGAGGCAGTCCTCTGGGGTTCGTTCGTACTCTGCCCCCTCGTCCTCGCCTAATCCTCCTTCCAGGCGTAAATTGCACCCTCTTCATGACCTCCCTCGCCATCCTCAGCCGTCGCCACTTCCGTCAAAATCTGTCTAATCCAGTCATCTATCTCCACACTTTCATTTTCGTGTGCTGCACTACTCACTTTGCCCTCGAGTTCAATCATTTCTATACCACCCTCGTCAGTCTCCCTCTTTCTACGCTATTTTCCCCTCACATATCTGCTCCCCAGAATGCCATAGGTGTCAACAACTTTGCCGCTGAAACAACTCAGCTCATGGGTGCAGACTTTTTGATATCCTTTATCGATCTTCTCGGTGATATTGCCCTTATTTATCGTTGCTGGATGCTATGGGCCAAGAATTACAAAATTGTCATTCTACCCATCCTCACCTCCATTGCTGGGTTCGGTAAGCGCTCTCCTCCCTCTCAAATTTCTTCCTCTCACTCTTCATTCCAAGCTTGTATGTGTGGGGTACTGGCTCTCCTTGTGGCCATAGATCCCACTGCACCCGTCCCTCCTTCAACTTTAGTCCCCCTTGGTCTCGCTGCTTATTCCCTTCCCCTTTGCACGAACGTCATGGTCACCTCTCTCATTGTTTTCCGCATTTGGTCCAACTCTCACCCCATCGCTGATTCCCCGCTTAAAATCGGACAAGGCGCTACTTACCGCGCAATGATGCTCGTCATAGAGAGTGGATTCCTATACCTCCTGTTCCAACTTGTCTTTGTTGTCCTCTTTGCCGTTCAGCACCCCGCAGAAGCGATTCTCGCCGTCATGGCCGTCCAAATCTACGTAAGCATCTCACTTCCATCTTTGTCCCCGAACCTCACCTTTTCCTTCTCATAGGGAATCGCACCCACTCTTATCATCATACGCGTTGGTCTTGGTGTGTCTTCCGAACAGTCCTCAGCTTCCGTCATGTCCACACGCATAAAATGGCATGCCCGTCGTGGTGAAGAGTCCGGCACCTCGGGCACCGGATATACCGATGGATTCGTCACCAGCACCGACTTTGAAGGCGGTAAAGAGTCAGAATCACCGACACCGGAAAATAAACATGATACCGAACTCAAGCACATCCAGTTAGGCGGGGCTGATGAGCCCATTTGACTCGTGGTGGTTTTGTGATAATAAATATAGCGCGTCACATGTGATGCATCGTGGGCCAACTTCGTAACACGTGCACGGGTCATGAGGCCGACGGGGTACGGGGTATTGAAGAGCCTGTTCAAAACGGCCGTTGATATATTTGGTTGATTCTCATGTCACAGTAGTTCTTGTATCGCCATTTGGGGATTCCTGGATTTATCGAACTCACCGGTACTAATCTGATTGTAACTGTAACTGTTTGAAGTCGAGTTGCCTGGCTACTTGTTTCCGCGGTTCTTTGAGGGTACCTTCGAGAAACTAGACGCCCTGATTTCCTGAACCACAGATTCGGATACCCTCAAGTCGCATCTGCCTCCGAAGTGTTTGGTGGAGCTCGACTACCCACTCAAACGCTAGTGTGCTAGGCTATGGGACACCGACTACGATCGGATCCGCTGGAGTTTGGCCACCCGGGCGCATGGTGAATACCTTGATACGAACGGAACGACCGCATAAAATCCTCGTTCGACGTGGACCATGTGCCATGCCATCATATTTTATCAACGGCTGGGCATTACGCACGATATCCAGTGGCCGCCGCCATCGGCGCCCGACTGCCAGTGCTGAGCAGTGCACAAAGTACAAACCCGCTCGGCCACGGGGATATGGAAGCCATTCCTTGTCAAGTGCTTGCTCACATGTTGAGTTCACAGTTCCCATCGTGATCACCGGCACCCCCGCCAGGCCCCACCTGCGCCAGTGTTCACTGCTCCAAAGACCGCCTAAATTGCATCATCGCGCGGTACGATATTTAAATCAAATGGTTGTATGGCATCCTGAGCTGATTCAAATATTCAGATCGATCGAAGTTTCCGACGTATCCCGGGCTAGGCCGGTCGATGCTATCCCAGGACGAGCCCGGGGTGCGTCGTATTTCATAAACGTCTAGGAGGAGTGGACTTGCCACATTGTCGCTTTCACCGTCCTCGGGCGGGACGCTAGAGTTTGTGGAAGAGAACATGGTGGTCATTTTCTCCGCACGTTTCAGCATCGGCATCGCCTGTAATGCCTGATCAGCCGGGTTGAAGAATAATGTAAGCAGTGGTAGGTGGCGAACTCGAACCCTAAGGCCTCAACATCCAGGCGTCCACCCGTGTTCCCAAGAAAACAAACTTGAAGTCGAATTAGGCTACCGCCAAGTAATTCTGAAAATATTATCTGTAAGTTATACATGCATGCATTCCGTAGCCTGCCAACTGGAGGCGGATTGCCAATAAAACTTCCTCTCAAGCTTCAACCAGATGGAATAAATCACATAGTCTTTGCCAAAGCTTCACGCGCACATGCGGGATTTGAGCCTTGAGTCGCCTCGTACAGATGACCACATCGGGAATGGGTGGGTTTCTGAGCAGTGCGAGGGGATCCGAAGATTGCGGAGACTTGTCACAGATGTCTTTCCACAGCACCTCTGAATATACACACGGAACATCTCGCTTACCATGATGTGGACGTCCATTCATGGGGTATTCGCGCAAATATGCGACCATCTTTTCCTTTCCATAGAAGAGGCAGCGAAAATCCATTGCGGAAAGTCCCCACCGTGAGGTGCGTTTCGTCTGACTTTGAACAGTCATAGATGGGTCTGCGCAAATCTTGCCCCAGTCATCGAGGATCGAGAGGCGCGAAAGATGGTAGAAGGCGGCGGGTAGAATGTGAAGAATCTCGAATTGACGGGCAAGCTGGATGGCAGACGCAGGTTCGGATAAGTAGTCGTCCATGCCTTCCGAGCCATTCGCTTTCATGAACTCTCTCTCTCTCTCTCAAGTTTGTCCCAATCCTGCAGTGTTAGTGGCAAATCGGATTCGAGGTTTTCCAGGATCTGGTCTTCCATGCGGTCAATCTCGTATTTCCTGGTCAATTCCAGGATTGGAGCGATGAGGGCAGGGTAATGGGGGCTGCGGGGGGTCCATGGTAAGGAACTACGAGTTTCGTAAGTCATCGTTAACTTCCAGTGTGGTAGAGCATTGAGGTAATCACCTTTGGTGATACATAATTTCAAGGACAGATTCAAGATGTTCCCCGTTGTCCGGCATGTGGACGAGCGGCACCCCATCGTAACGTTATCGTGATCAGCGGCAGTGTCGATTGGACCATCAGGTGGGTTACGGACGTCGAACATATCCGTAAAAATTGGAGAGTGGCTGGATAGAACTGACTTGTGGACGCGAAAGAGCCATCCAGGTTTATCTGGCCGCAGGGCCAAGAAGACAATGTTTCCGTCTGCAAAATAGAGGGATCCATGTTTCTCCCTCGATGGAACGCTGTCGTCATCCATGACTGATAGCCTTCCTAAGTTCGCTTAATTAATATATATATATATCAGCGGAGCTTCAAAATGCCATGCACTAAATAATCCATATTCACCTCTCTAGCGCTCCCCGTGTCCTGTGTCCATCCAAGCATGATCCAATGCAATCCGTACGTATTCGAACCGTTTCACTCTATTTCCGCCATTATCCGGACTCATTGGGTCATCCGGACTTTATCTGACGCTTCATATTCGCTTCGTTTGTATTCTTTGATTTATTAATGTTCCTCGTGTCTCATTGGTCGATTTATCCGTTGGCGGCGGGCGTTTGGGAGGTACATTTATGGCGTCCTTCTGTGGCACATTAGTGATTCACAGTCCTGGAATACGGACTATAAAGTCCTGTACTTCTTGATTGGAATGGATCTTCCCCCTGTTGTTTGGGTCGAGGGTCACCGTCTGAATCTCTCTTCATCATATCTTCGTCGTTGGTCATCGTCTCTTCGTGTCTGGACTTTTGTTTTCTGCTCTGCTTTCCATCCGAATTCAACCGGACTTGTTTCGTACGCGCTGGATCGTGTCTAGCCACCTCTCATCCTTGTCAACCACGCTGGAATTCCTTTGGGTTAAGTCCACTACACTCTCACCCCCTCCCCTTACTTGTCTTATACCTTATTGCGGGAAAATGGTTACAACAAACGACGAATCACTCCAACCGATCCGATCGCAGTCGGTGCCCCATGGAATGACCAAGGCGACCGATAGTTATCGATGCGCAAGTTGCTTGCCATCAACTTGCGCGTCGATACTCATTGGCTCCGAACGTGAGGCAGATTGGCAATGCACAAAGTATGAACCAACTCGACCTCACGTGCTATCAATCACGTCTCACAGGTTCACTATCTCCATCGTGACCACCCGTGCACGGGTGCTTTCGAGTCAAAGACCGCGCGCAAACTGCGAGTCAATCTCAGGTCCCATACAACCGTTTAATTCAACATCCTATCGTGCGCTGATTCAAGAACTCCATTTGGGCCTTCTTCTGCAATGCATCTTGGGCTTGGTTTTTCCAATGTCCGCTCGAACATTGGCGGGTCTAGCTCGGGATGCGTCATATTTCATCAATGTCTGGGAGTGACTAGAGTGGACTTCCTTTCCACAAGCACCAGCCTCCCGGCGCACAATTTGAAGGACAGTAAAAGCAACAATATGAGAAAATGGTGGTCATTATCTCTGCCCGTCACATCGGCCTCTCGTGTAATGCCTGCGGAGCAGGGTCGAAGTGGTTGTGCACACTGGTAGGTGGTCAGACCGGTCACCAGTCACCCTGGGGTCCACCCATTTCTTCCAGAATACCGAGTCGAATAAGCAGGTTTCTAGTAAGTGAGACTATTCTTCGTGATTTACACATACATAATTGCCATAGCATGGCACACTGGAAGTCGATTTCCAATAGAAAATGCCTTATCTGAATTCTCAATCACCCGGGTGGAATAAATCACCCAGTTTTTTCCCAAAACTTCACGTGGATTTTCTGAATTTCGGTGTTTAGTTGCATCTTACAGCTGCCGCATCGTACCCCATCGGGTGACCGCCTAAACAATGCGAGAGGATCTGAAAATTGCGAACACCTATCGCGTATGTCCCCGAATTTTTTCTGCATCTACACACGGATCATTACTCGAAGGATTGCGATGTGCAAGCGCTTCAAGATCCAAGCGTTCACGCAATACTTTTCCCATCTCTGCCTTTGCAAAGAAGAGGCAGCGAAAATCTTGTGCAGAAAGTAGTCCCCACCGTGCGGTAAGTTTCTTGGGATTTCGAACGGCTCTAGGTGGATTTGCGCGAGCCTTGTCCCAGTCATCGAGAATCGAAAGGCCCCCAAAATGGTAGAAAGCGGCGGGTAGAGTGCTAGGGATCTCGAATCGACAGGCAAGCTGGATGGCAGTTACAGGTTCGGGTAAGCAGTCGTCCATGCCTCCTCTGGAACCATTTCGTTTTTATGAGCACACACACTCTCTCAAGTTTGTCCCAATCCTGCAGTGTTCTGCGGCCAGTCGAATTCGAGGTTTTCCTGGGTCTCCCTTTCCATGCGGTCAATTTCGTATTTCCTGGTCAGTTCCAGTATTGGAACAATGTGTGCAGGGTTATGGGGGCTGCAAGGAGTCGCATTCCTAAGGAACGTGACAGTGGATTTCCCACATTGAACTTGTCGCTTTGCGCGAGAACTTGTAAACGATCCAGAGAAAATGGCTGTCATTCATTGACTCTCTCCCCGTGTCATTGCATCATAACACCGGTCGGAGAATATAAGGTGTTGGCGCAGGCTCGAGATCGGGTCTCTAGACGTCGTTAAATTCGTGTTGGAAATAAGTTACCAGTAAGTTGTAGAAAGTCCGAGATCATTTTTCGTAACATACACCCATTCTTTTATACCCATTCTGTCGCACAGGTGCTTTCTCATTCGCCCAAGCGGAATAAATCACCTAATTTCTCCCAGAACGTCTTGCGTACCTTCGGATATTGGGCCCTTAGTTGCGACGTACAGGAGTGACATCGTGACACGTCGGGAGGTGGGTTTCTAAGCAGCGCGAGGGGATCCGAAGATTGCGAACACCTATCACAAAAGTCTTTCCACAGCGCTTCCGCAGCCTCGCACATACCACTCCGCGTGTCACGATGTGAAAGTGCCTTCGCATCCAAGCATCCGCGCAAAATGTCTGCCGTGTCTGCCTTTCCAAGAAGGAGGCAGTGAAAATCCTTCGCAGAAAGTAGTCCCCATCGTGCGCTACGCCTCGTGGGATTTCGAATGGTTATAGACGAGTCTGCGTGAAACTTGTCCCACTCATCTAGGATCGACAGACGTGAAATATGGTAAAAAGCAGCGGGTAGAATGCTGGGGATATCAAATTGATGGGCAAGTTGGATGGCAGACGCCGGTTCAGGAAAGGAGTCGTCGATACCTCTCCCGTCACCCGATCCATTCGTCGTCATGAACTCGATATCCCTCTCGAGTTTGTCCCAATCCTGCAGTGTCTGTGGCCAGTCAGATTCGAGGTTTTCCTGGATCTGTTTACGCATGCGATCGATCTCGTATTTCCTTGCCAAATCCAGAATTGGAGTGATGAGTGCGGGGTAATGAGGGCTGCGAGGAGACCATGGCAAGGGACTACAAGATCTCGTCAATCATTGTTGCCCTCTGGCACGGCAGAACACTGAGACGATCACCTTTGGTAATACATGATTTTGAGGACGGATTCAAGATGATTGGCGTTATCAGACATATGAATGAGTGGTATCCCGTCGTGAAAGTTATCAGAGTCAGCGTCGCTTGCCGGTGTGCTGTTATCAGATGGGCCAGAGAGGTTGAACATGTCCATAAAAATTGCGGAGTGGCTGGATAGAATTGATTTGTGGACACGGAAGAGCAATCCAGGCTTATCTCGACGTGGGGCCAGGAGGACAATGTTTCCATCTGTGAAATAGAGGGATCCATGTCTCTCCCTTGATTGAATGCTGTCGTGATTCATTAATGAAACTTTCTATAACCAGAATGCGTTTGCTTTTTGGTGCACGAGTCGTTCGCGAGTCGTTGTTGTAGTCTGATCAAGGTGCAAGGACAAGTTGTATTAAGATTACTTCAGCGGCGCTTCAGCACTCATCTAGCCTAGGGGCTATCGAGAATCGGACTTACTTTCGAGCTCGCATTCCATCGGTATCTGCCTCTACCAACGTTCGAGTAGTACATATGATATCTTTGCCCAATTCACCATTTGAGACAAGGGTATTAAAAGAACTTTTATGATTCCAAACTTGAACGAGTTCGCCTAGAGCCGCCTCCCAGCTATCAGAAACTCGAAAAATGCATCGCGCAGTCCGTTCCTCTAGATACTCGGGACCACGGCTCTATATTAGGATAGAGTACATAATAAAATACGTCGTCCGTGATCGACCATAAATTAGAAGAGAATCAAGGAAAAGGAATCCAAGTAGGAAGCATCATATGATTATGCGCAAGGCACAACGCTCACTCGAGCGGTATGCTGGGATGATCGGATACCCACCGGCGTAGTACAGTCCAGTCCTTACATTGATGAACTGAACCAACGCCGTTAGCCGTATGTGTCCAAGTACCGTCCGACGAAAGTTGTGGGATATCGTCTTCCAACGTCGTGTCAGAATGACAGACAAGGATTTGCCGAAGATAACGTAAACAATGTTCAATATGCTCGGCCGCGTGTGTTCGATTCGTCACGAAGCCGACACGAATGATGTCCAAGCAATGGAGTTGGTGGTAGAGCGAAATGAGGAAAGTCCGATTATCTGGACCGAGACGGACAAATCCGTCAGAGGGGAAAAGGGTCCCCCATTCATCGTCGTCGTAGAGGGAAAAGTGGCCCTCCCCGGTCTCCATGCTCAGACCTGCGAGTGGTATCTCGATCGGCAGCTCTGAGGGAAAGTCATCTCCTATGTACGCTTCGAACGGACGTGAGCTCGGCAAGCATTTCGAAAAAAGGGTGGACTCACTCCATTCGCGGGGGGTTGGCAAAATATTTCTGACCGTGTGGATGGTGTACAACATGAGTGCGACATTGAGAAGTGTCACAGCGGCGAGGGCGGCGAGGGACGCAATGACAGCACTCGATGACGGTCGACTGAAGAGCGAGGAGAAACAGGTGGCACGCTTTGTTGCGCTAGAAGCGGGTGCCATGGTCGACAACTTGGAGTGCTGCCACGCGTGCAGCCGGACACTTACTATGTATACCCATGACTTCCTCGGGTGCGGCAGTGCGGCCGCATGTGCATCGAGATCGAATTCACAATACCCATACTTGGCTAAAAGGAGATACAACTTTGCCATAAGGATGCGTCGAGTCGCCGCAACTGAGTCATAGCGAGTGGCCAGTGCGGCTGCCACTGGCATAAAGCGATGCATGGTGAGAGGAGGCTAAACTTGGCTCCGCGCCGAGCAGAGCAATGAAACTCTCCTCGTGGGCTGTGGGAGTCATCTTTCGTGTGGGCCCATCAAATAATTTTGGGCGTAGAAATAGGTTTTTGAGGACACACTTATAAATGGGTTCATAAGAGCATGCCCAAACCAGATCAGAACATCGTTCTCGCTGAACTTGGTTAATCTGGTATAAATTAGCAACTCATCATAGGTAACTCAGTCTACCCTGGCGTATGATGCTTGTGCTCACCTTTGACGAGTAGATGCGCGGCAGTGACCACTACATTGCTCTTAGCCAGAGGGAAGAGGATGGGCTCGAAAAAGAACGCCTCCTCTTACCTTCTGATGACTCCGCCCAAGGTGTCCGAGTCTCGGGCTCCCTTGAGGAAGGCGGGCATGTATCCCCCGAATCACAAATCCAGTGGAAGTGGATCGGAATGGCAGTGATCCTGCTGTTGTTCATCAACGCCAGTTGTTCGCTCGTTACCATGTGGGAGCTACAGCATGCTTCTCGAGTGTTGAAACAGCTTCTCAATTTTGCCGATAACCGAGAGCTTCCTCGGCCAGATCCATATGATGGGCTTTGACAATATGCTACATACACTATTTTTAGGAAAGATATCATGATGTATGCTCGTTATGGCAAGCTCAAGCTGTGAGACAGTACCATGCTCCTTGTGCATTCGAGACGCCTGGCGAGCTTGGCTGTGCTTTCATTGAATACCCGACCACGTTGTAGTTTTACAATATGCTCTCCATCACCCCGCTGGCGTAATGGACGAGAAGCGTTTCGTAAGGAGCCAGTCTGCCCAGATATATAAATCAGACGGTGAGCTGGTGCTGCCAGTCCCATTACATTCCAACTCCCTATACTAGCAGCTTTATCCAGCCATGCGCATTTTTGCACCTGCCTTGTGCCTCCCTCTGCTCACCCTAATTTCGTCCGTCGCTGGTGGCGTCGTGAATAGACGTACAGGTCAGTCGATATATCGATCTCAGTGGCGACTCGTTCTTTATATCTCCCCCAGCTGGACCCGGGGAAGATTTGCCTTTCGATGACAAGCGAGCTGTTGGTCAGTGAGATGTCGATCTTAGTGGCGACTCGTTCTTAACATCTTTTCCAGTTGGACCCGGGGAAGATATCGCTTTTGATGACAAGCGAGCTGTAGTCGTGGCAGGTCAGTGATGTACGATTGCACACGTGCACTGGCAAGCGATGAGCTCAACTACATACTACCCGCAGAGGAAAAAAGTACTACCCCCCCGGCCGCAACCCCTGTGCCAGGCGCACTTTGGGCAGGACGTGTACATCAAGACATCAGCGATTGAGACTGGTCGCTCTGGTTTATGCTGGCAAGAGTCACATCAAAAACCCAAATGATAGTGTGTTGACATTGACCTTTTTTGATTCAAATAATCACGGGCTCTCTTCGAACTATTTAACAAACTTGAAGATGAACGGGCGTACTTATATATTACTTATATAACCATCCAATGCCGTGTATTATAAGCGGGCAGAAATTCTCAGTTCGAACGTTCAACAAATTGCTGACCTGTCTTGCTCAACCCGATACGGGCTTATTACAGTATCTCGGCGTCAAGCTTAAGCAGTGTTCATATCATTCAAGTTGCACAGCGTAAGTCAACTTGGGCACCGACCCACCAACAGTCCACGGGGAAAAGAGTCGTTCAACTGAGACCAACCAAGTCAGACATGCCGTGCCAGTTACTCGTGAGTTGGTACAAACCGGCGGTCGTCATTCTCCGACACCGACAAGTACTGATGCGTATCAAAGGATGAGCCACATTCCACTGTTTGGGCTATTCATGCATGGTAGAGCTTTCATCAGGGTCAGGACCATGATCATCGTCTTGGGACACCTATGCGACAAAAAAGGCAGATGAGAACACAAATAGATTATGCAGGGGAAAAGTGTAGATGACAGCAGTGAGCTGCCCTGGCGACGTCACTTTTCGCATCCGAATAGCAGTGCAGAGCAGCACAGTTCGCGGCTTGACCGTCGGTCTATCAAGTCTGCGTTCTCATTGTCAGTGTGACTGGGCCGGTGAATTTGTGGCCCGAACAGGCAGTTCAAGGGGTTGTAGCGCGCGGGAGAAAGAGACCGAACTATAATGGCGTACACAAGCGATGCAAATGGCCAACTGCCTCTAGCAAATATGAGAACGGGGTGGATAAAAGGCCCGGGGATAGACATGGCTTCTCATCTTCGGAACTCCTAAACGTTAACACTCGACATTCAAAACACAAACCCACCATCATGCGCTGCTCTATCACCTCCCTCTGTCTCATCTTGTCCTTGACATCCACTGGTCTCTGCGCTCCGCAGCCTACGATAACCCCGGTCGGAGCATTATGGAAGGACCGGGTACACCAGGAGGTCAACCCCAAGACCACTACTTTAACGGAGAGTGAGTAACCTAACCTCAGATAGACGCATGGTAGGATTACTGATTCAAATGCCCCCCAAGGCGTGGTCATTGCGAGCGCGACATGAGTTATAGCCAGTAGCTGGCATGACGTGTGAGTACTAATAGAAGGATAGAAGTTAATACAGCTTAACATGCGAACAGGTGGTTTATTTATTCTCATTATTTTTTATTTAATAATTTAAAGATATTTACACATTGTAGCCGTAGCCGATACGATAGTCTCTTATACTTACTACTACTTTCACCTACATTTTGGTACTTTGCCCTGGGGACCCATTCACTTCAAGTTAGTTAGCATATCTCATCCAAAGCTTGAAGGGCCGAGAGACTTTCGGGTCCCTCACCCGTTAATCTTTTAAATTTGCTACAAACTCTGCCAATTATTAGACTCATGTCCTCATGCTTTTACGTTAAATTAGCTGATAGTCGTGCACGGGAAAGATTAATTTATGATGATGTTCAGTACATGGTGCCTTTCGCTAGCCTTGGGAATACAACTTGCAGGAGAGCCCAGAAAACTTGGCCCCTAAGTCCTTTTGTTGTGGTGTATATCAACGCGGGTTTCCAAAAGCAGCGAGCGGGTCATTTTTGTTGAACTCTCCCCGATGTTGAACAAAACTCACGACGTCCCATAACTTGTCCCACGTATGATCCTCCAGTTTGTGTTATACGCTCTTTTCCCGATAGTTCTCGCGCAATACATTCCATTGCCGAGGTGAGTTTGCTTAGCAACTCATCGGGACCCAACTGAGATATAATAGATGGGCACAAGCGGTCGCCTTGTTGACCGACACGCTCTATGTTCATGGCGGACTAAGCGATCCATTCAACTCTTACTCTTACTCCTCCGCACCAGAGATTTCCGAGCTTTTAGTCCTCGATCTCTCCACATCCTTCAATTCCTCGTCTCCCCCTTGGCAGCTTTTCTCTCCTAGTTCTTCCCCTGCTCTCGCATGGCACACATTGTCCGCGTTCAATCCGATAGAACTGTTCCTCTTTGGCGGTCAACCTGGTCCCAATTCTTTGACAGTTCTCACAACCCTCAATGATTCCGCAGGTTTACTCTCAACCCAGAACACGTCCAGTCCATTTTTTTTCTTGGAACCCCTGAATTGGGCCAACCAACCTATGCGCAGGATTCGTCACTCTGCGTCCTTTATAAACGGAAAGGTGTGGATTATTGGCGGTGAACAGGCGGATGGTTCTGGTAATGCATTTAGTGAGCATTACTCCATCAATCCATCTGGTTCGGAGTTTGTCCAGTTGCCATCCTCGAGCAGTGCACCGCCCGATATTTATGGCCACGTTTCCCTCGTGCTACCTGATGGACGTCTCCTGGTCCTCGGCGGATATTGCGCGTCGTGTTCTGAACTTGTGCCCATGAGCACCGCGTGGTCCTTGAATACCACGCAGAATCCTCCTGTCTGGGAGAAACTCTTGATTTCAAATCAATCATTGCCGAGTCCTCGTCGTGACTTCGCCGCAGTTGTCCTCCCCAATGGCCAGATCATTATCCACGGAGGCGGCGACGCGCTACTTCAGACGACCTACAGCGATGGCTGGATTTTGGATACTGGCCAGAACCCCATGGTCTGGAATAATGTTGCAGCGCTCACTCAGCTAGGCGAAAGGAAAGACCACATGGCAGCCCAAGCGGGTGGTTATGTATTATTCTGCTTTGGTCAGTTGCACGAACCGTAGCGTCATGACAATGTCAACTCATTTGTGTTAGGATACGGCTCCTCGTCTCCCGCGTCTGCATCTTTGTCCATATATGACCCTACGACATCCTCGATGGTCACATCCTACAGTGCACCTTCCCCTGGCTCGACGCCTGCCATCACTTCATTACCGGCATCAACGCAGACAAGTTTAAATCCGGAACCCAATTCTAATGGAGATGGAGGAACAGGCATCACTTCTCCAGCGGGATCCCCTGGCTCTCCCCCGTATATCTCTGGCTCTCCCCCGTACACCTCTGGCTCTGGCTCTGGCTCAGGAAACCATACTACTGCTATTGTGCTCGGTACGATATTTGGAGTCTTTGGGCTTGTCGCAGGTGGACTTGTGACGATATACTATGCAAAGCGACGTTATCGTGGGAGAGGGCCAGCTGGGAGATTCCTCCCTCTTGCCAATGACCCAGGATCCCCATCAGAGGAAGGCTCGATGGGCGACGCCGCACCCGAAGCGGCACGTCCCAGTGGTCAGACCATTGAAGGGACCACAGGGGTTGGTACCCCGGGATTGATACACGATGTTATTGCACACCTCGGTATCGACAGATTCAATCGCCGGCCTAGTCAGCCACGCAAAGACATGTTCGCAGAGGAAGACACTAGATCATTTGGCTTGGCTGGCCCCTCGGGTACTGTACAGAGACAGCACAGTGGGGAGACAAGTGTTTGGTCCCTCCGTTCCATGAGTGCCTTGGTACGAGGCGTAATTGGCCGTGATCCCAGCGGATCCGGAACAGATCAGAGGGATCACGAACGTGAGAAGCTCGATCGCGAGGAAGTCAAGGAAGGGTTAATCCGTCCAGGGAGTTTTCGCAGCGACTGTTCTTCACATCTATCCTATCAAAGAGACGGGAGTTTGTGGTCATACACCGATCCCTTCGAGGATGGTAGCCTGGACAACGAATATGATGAGCTCAATTTACGCCCTGGCATCCCCGGGAAGGACGCATATTATGATCATCCAATTCCAAGCAGTGATGAAATGTCGATGTCGACCACTTTGGACCCCGAAGATTTCGTATGGCCATTTTCCGTGCGCTCACGTATGCTGACTCCCCTCAGAGAAGTCTCTCATACATCCTTCTTGAATCCTTCCCTTTCGTCTCCGTCTCCGCAGGAGTCTTCGCACGGACAAATAAGCTACGTGGAGAAGGCCACGCTCTCTCCACCACCAATCAGCATTTCTCCAACATGCTACAGCCCTGCCTCACGTCTCTCTGACCCACATCCTATTGCATCCGCTCCTCGATGTTCACCCATCTCGGGTTCCACCTTGTCTTATTCACCATCCATATCTCGTCCTGACAGCTGGTGGTCACGCTTAACGAAATCTCCACTTCTTGATCGTCGCACGTCGATCACATCGGCCAAGCCTCTCGACTTTAGAGATCCAACGCCCGCACCTCCTCTTGGCAAGTTAGAAGAACCGAAACAATCCTCCGCCACATCTATGTCTTCTGACGAGACTCGTGTTGACACTCCCGCCGGACATGGCAGAACAGTCTCTTCCGCTCATAGCGGACGTACGGCGAATACCGCTGCCGCCGAGCAACTCGGGGGAAAGTATGACGTTGTCCAGCGTCTCCCATCTGACAGATCGAGCCTGGGACGCGTACCGTCGCTGGGTTCAGCGGAAATAACCGAGCAAAATATGTATGCTGTTAACCATGCGCGCTCCGAGCTCTCTTTGTCAAGCTATCCACCCCATGTCGATCCGCCACATTCAACATCATCCCCGGCTAGTCCTGCTATAACCATGAACACAGAAGCGCCCTCTGCGCCTCTTGTGTCATCAAAATCAGAACCCAATTCCACACCTCGAAAGAAGGGTGCACTCGTGAACAGTAGAGTGAGAGCATACGAACTCAGGTTGTCTCAAGAATTAGACACGGAAGACATTCCACCCGCTTGTAACACCCGACGTCGTGAAGAGATACCATCGCGGACACGACCGACGATACAGTACGGCGTCGTTCCGCGTGCCTCGTTATTTATTGCCAACCCTGATCTCGGACATTTCTCGTGACACATGCCCATTTGAATTTACCGATTCTATGACGGTTTGTAGGTGACTGTAAGCGCCATCCCATGTTTATATAGTACTATCATGACAGTATGTATCCTGTGTTTGTTTTCCCCTATACCTCTTGGAAGCATAGGTGATTGAAGATGCGGCTTCATGTTTCAGACCTCAAGCGAACGAATAGCAGAAATCTCTTCCATGTCCATCAAGAGTGAGTCTAGTACGCTTTTGTATGTACTTATTCAGGCGACACGGGCTCGGAATAGAAAACACATGACATCAAGCGCCGTTGATGCGGCCAAAGACATCTTTGAATTGGGTTTAGCATGACGTATTTATAGCACTTAAGGTGTCAGCCGCTGTTCGTGAGGGCGAGCGGAAGCAGGTGTCAGCGCACCGCGGTGGCCTCGTCTATCCATAACGGGTTTACAACCCCTTGAATTGATAATATACTTGTGAAGTCATGGTACCTGGCAACTGGGAGAATGACTACGCAAACCCATATGGATGACGCCTGCCAAACGATCTCTGATGAGAGTGCGGCAGCACGAACTCTATAAAAAAAAATTTTCAAGCCAGCGCTCGAAACGTGAGTCGCCGGGCCGCAGAGGGGTAGGACCCGTCTGGGCATTTCTACCGCGAAGCAAACTGCGGACCAGGGGGGGGAGGGGAGCGGTGCTATACGTGCGGGTTGGTTGTGTGATTGATAAGACTCTCTCGGACGGAGATGAATGTGCGGGCTGAGTCAGGATCGAATGGTCAGCCGATGCGTTCAACACCTAGGACAATTACGACAGACTTGAGAAGAAGAAGGAAGAAGAAAAAAAAAAAAAAAGGCATGATCTTTGCAATGATGCCTTACAAAGTTGCGAGAGAGAGAAGCTCGTCCACGGTCCGGCGGAGATGCGTACGAGGGCGAGAACGAGGATGATGAAAAGAGCGGGAACGTAACGGGATACGATATCTGATACGAATCAACATTGATGGCTCGCACGAACGCGAGCACTTGGCAGGCGCAAGGTGGGAATAAGGGCTGGTCCAGCCACTTTGAAATGGGCATGGAACTTTATCAACAGTTCTAGCCCATATCACCCGTCAATGAACGCTCTCAATGATTGGTTATGGCCAACGTTTTATTTTGAGACAGCTTGGCGTGCTGTGTATCGCCCGATAAAGCGAGTGTATGAAAAGTGATGCAGAGCTATATGCGGACGGTTGTCGAAAGGTGCGAGTCCCCCGGAAAAAAGGGGGGCGCTTAAGCTCCGGAGAGTTGGACACGATACGTACGAATCTAGGGTTTTGAGACGAACGTTACAAGTCTTCTCGCCGCCACCCGCAGACCGCATGTCACAACTGTCCCCAGCCCCGCCACAAAAGAATCATTGTGGCAGCGAAATAACTTGTTGTCGAGGAAAGAATGGAACGTTCGCTTGCCAGTGCCCATGAGCGTGGCAAAGAATGAATGATCGGATCCGGGCAACGAGCGAATCATCGCTACAGCAGTTTGACCTCGTTGCACCAACGTCCTTTGCTGACATCTGGACAGCCATTCATTCTTGCAATTCAACACAGTTACCTCATAGTTGGCTGGATGCTGTATTCATCGAAAGATGCTCAGGGTGAACAAATGTGCCAGCATGGGAACCATGACCACGCATCGCATTTGCTGGTTTGAACCGATTCGAATTGGTTCGTGAATGGGGCCTTTCCCTCGCGGCGCCAACGATATGGTACAGACGCCGGGGCGTTATCTGCCTCGTGCTGGGACACGCATGACTTGTTCTCCTGTCAGCTCTGCCGCATCTTGCATTTCTATGAATCTCTGATGTTGAATGCACCGCACACACGGTGATCTGATCCATCGTTGCCAACGACTACCTTGGATATGTTTACTACGTCCCCGAACGACCGCGTCTATTCCTCTTCCTCTTCCAGCTTGATTTCTTCGAGCAATTGCTTGTCGTCCTCGGAGTCTGATGTCTTCAGGGTCTGTTGTCGGGCGTAAGCCATCGTTTGATGCGAGCGAGACCAAGTTGAATCTTACATCGATAAGCAATTTGACGTATCTCTTCTGTGCCTCTTCCTTGCTTGTGCCCTTGATCTTGTTCCAGGCGTCCCTACAGGCAGTTGTCATGGGGAAATTCAGGACGACGACAGGGCAGCAGAAAGCGCTCTGACCATTTAGCCTTTCCGACGAACTCCAACATGCCTGGCCTCGCGGTGTTCACATCGCCGAGGGTGGCTGGATATGGCATATCGTCAGGGTCAAACGCCGACCGATTCAAGTCAGCACGAACCTTGCTTGTAGTGGGCATAGTACTGAGGATGATCAGTCGAGCCCCACTGATGGCTGGATCGCGTTGAAAGAGGCTCACCAGGAGCTGGGTGTCTTGACTGGGCTGGTTAGGGCCCGTCTTGGGGAGATTCTGGATGTACAGGACTGCCTTGTCGAACTTTTCCTGGACGGACAATGTCATGGTCGGAGGATGAGCGACAGTGGCGGACGGCTGTCCCACTTATACGACGATCACGGCTTATCTGATCACAATACATATTCTTGGAATGGTCTCATTTTATCTCATACATGGCTGAGCTCCTTCAACGAACGCGATCAGACATGATGGCACAGCAGAGACTTTGGGCGTTGTCTGGATGCGTGACATCATGGACAATGTCACACGTGTGACTGAGCGTGTCGGTTACGCGGCTCAATAGAGTGAACGAGACAAGACTCGGACAAGCACTCGAACTATAACCAATCCTTTTTTTTTTCTTTCCTGCAGGGTTGCACACACATGTCGCCTTCGGCAGCAGCACCGCCTTCCCCACAAGAGATCCAGAGAAAGCTCTCCGTACACTCGGCAGCCAAGCCCAAGAAGGTGTGGTGTTTTGTCTCTCCCTCTCCTTGGATACATTGTTCTGATCTCGGACGCATCGCCAGAGTCCACCCGTTACGCAGGCGCATGTTTCCGGAACAGAGTCGGATTCGGATTCCGCCTTGTCGCCAGATTTAGTGCCTTCCACACACTCACAGTCGGGCGCGTTGCTATCTGGAAGCAACTCACAGCCACCACTTACATCGATTGCGGAGCGCGCGTCGGGCAGTGGAGAGGAGTCTGAAGAAGAGGACGAGGAAGAGGAGGGGCCGTGGAGGACGGCGGACAAGTCTCAGTACATTCAAGACTCGGTGGATGAAGGGGTGATCAAATCTGGCTATCTTTGGAAGAAGGGAGAACGGCGCAAGGTAAGGGCGTGCCGACATTCGTTTGTTGCTCAATCTAGATGTTATTGTAGACGTGGAAGAAGAGATGGTTTGTATTACGACCAGCGCATCTGGCGTACTACAAGACGTCTGCCGAATACAAGCTACTCCGGCTGCTGAATCTAACCGATGTCCACTCGTGCACGCAAGTCGTACTCAAGAAACATTTGTACACGTTCGGGGTGGTGACGTCTGTCAGAACGTTTTACCTTCAGGCACAGAGTCCCGAGGACGTGCAAGGATGGGTCGCGGCCATTCAGGAAGCACGGGAGACGCTCATGATGACGTTGACACAAGCTTCGCTACCTACGCCGGTGGCAGTATCCGAGGAGCCAGAGGAGATGAATCGCAGCGGCACGGTGACACCCCCACCGATACACCCCCTGCACGCGCAAAATATAACGTCATCGGATTCGGAAGATTTGTCGCCAAGTGCTCAGCGAACATATTCGACGTCTTCACAGAATCGACCGATGATCGGTTCGTCACCTACTCGGCATACCGGGCCAGCGCGGGACGGGAACACAAAGATGGTTGTTTCCGGCTACTTGATGAAATGTGGCTCGAAGCGACATAACTGGCGGAAACGGTGGTTCGTGTTGTACGGAGAAAAATTAGTCTATTCTGGGAATCACATGGTGAGTGTGGAAAGAGCGAGGAGCATGGTTGATGACGGTGCTGGCAGGACACCAAGGCACAACGGGAGTTCTCGGTCAACGAGATTTTGGACGCACTCGAGTTCGATATGCGGTCGCACAAGCACGGAGGGGGTATACCCCCACCGGTGATGAGCACGCAGGGTGGAGGGGGGTCGCCGGAGAAGCGCAGGGCAGGGAGTGGGCCGTACACGTTCAAGATTGTGACGACGAAGCGGACGCTGCTGCTGTGTGCACCGAGCGAGGAGGAGGAGATCAAGTGGCTGAGTGCGGTGCGTGCCCTGATTGCGAGGAGGAGTGGAGTACCAGGGGAGAATCAGGGGTCGAGGGTGGGGGTGGATGCGGGGACGTCGAGCAGGCATAAGGCCAGGAACGCGAGCGTGAGTGGGCCGATATCGGATGGGTAGTGACGGCACGATCTAGCGGTGAGAGAGGCTCCCACGTAGCAGTCAGTTCATGTCACGAGTACCCTAGTTAATGAGCATTGCTTTATTCGTGCCAAACTTTGTCGGTCCAAGTGGCGCCGCTTGCGACAAGCGCGGAAGTTGGCGGAACCCATTTCAAGCCATAGTGTCCCGGTAACCTTGTTGATCACCGAGATCTGCGATCGCCCGACATGGTAAAGGACCCCGTGACCGCACTCTGTCCTGTACGGTTTACTTATACCTTGGCCCTATGCCTTCATCGCGTCCCCACTTCTCCTCCTCCTCCTCATCCCCCCCATGCCCCCCGCACCCAAGTCCAGACCTACCACACAAAAATCAAAGGGGGCCGTTCGTGCAAAGTCTGGCTGCTACACATGCAGGATACGCCGCAAGGTCCAACCCGTCCCACCCACTCCCACCATCTCCCCTGACCTTCCTTCCAGAAATGCGACGAACAGATGAGTACCGACGGCAGTTGCTCCACCTGCGTCCGTCTCCGCCTCCAGTGCCTCGGATTCGGTGCCAAACGTCCCGAATGGCTGCGCGTACGCACCTCCTCCCCTCACCTGCGCCCGTGCTCATGTCCGCGTTCCCCAGGAGAACCGCAACGTACTCGACCTCCGCGACAAAATAAAGACCTTTCTCGCTTCCCAGGGCATGATCAAGGGTCACTCCGGCTCGGCTCCCCGCTCTGCCGAACACGAGCCACAAATACTCGCCCTTTCCGCAGACTACAACGTCTCCCCCTTGAACAGCCCCCAGACACCCACTCTTTCCATCTCCTCCACCAACGATGAGCGTCCCTCTTCATACCCCCTGCGCACGGATCGCTACCCTGATAATGATCGTAAGTCTGCCCCTGCCCCACTCGCGCCCTGACTCATTCCTGTTGCAGGCTTGCCCGTCATGCACGAGTACAGCCCCGACTCGCCCCTTGAACGAAGTGAATTCCCTGAAGTCCTCCTTCCTGCTGTCTCGTATTCTTCGACTCCTGTTAACAATAGCTTAGATTCATGTAAGACTTCGTATCGTTACTAAGTATTTGTATGTATAATAGTACTCAATGCCCTCCTTGCAGGGCCAAACCATTCTTCCGCTCTCCAGCGCCCTCATTCCAGTCATTTTTCAAGATTGTATAATGCCCAAATTCTTGAGGATGTTGACTTTGATTCTGTCGTCTCTTCGGGCTATATGATTATGCCCGCACCGGAGGTCGATCAATATCCTCAGTGGCCTTCCCTGGATAATCGCCAAAATGCTGCTCTCGACTACTATATGAAGCACGTCCTTCGTATGCAGTATCTCCACGCCAGCGAATCCCTTGATTCTATCATCTGGACTTTGATCCATACCAGCGACAATGCCCGTCAAGCTGCTTGCCTTCTTTCCGACCTCCATCGTAAAAGCACCCAGAGAGACAGTCACGCCTTGGATACGGAAGATGTTGAGGTCCTGCGCCGCATGCAGATGGTCCCCTTCACGAGTCCCTTGACAGAAGGCGACGCCCTCGCGGGCTTGTGCATCGTCTCTTATTTTCTCTTCAACGGTGGCAAAGGCCAATGGCAAACCTTTCTCGATGTTGCTTGTACATATTCCCTCTCCGTTCTCAACGATCCCCGCTTTGGGGGCCCGCGCAAAGTCCTCCTTTGCTGCTCGGAAAGCCTTCGCTTCATCATCAAGACGTCGATGTGGTTTGATGTCCTTGCGTCCGCCACCCTCCTCAGGGAACCACGCTTCTTGACCGTCATTCGGGACCTTTTTAGCCCACAGTCTGCCTTTTTTGACGGTGAGCCCGTACTCGCCATGCCCGAGTTCTCGATGATGTCTGTCATGGGCTGCGAAAACCACATCGTGCTTGCCCTTGCCGAGATCGCCAGTCTGGCTCACTGGAAGGAAGCACACACCATTGCTGGCAGTCTCAGCGTCAACGAGCTCGTCAAGCGCGGCCACAAGATAGAAGAGACTCTGAAGAAGCCCAGTTCGTACGATTTTGACATCAGCACGGACTCTGGGCAACGGGCGCAGCAGCGCCGTCTTACTTCAGAAGTCTTTCGTGCATCCGCGCACGTCTACCTTCACTCTGTTGTCTCTGGTGACTTTCCACGATGTCCAGAAATCATCGAGGCCCTCAATGACACAGTCAAATGCTTGATGGATGCCGAGGACAGCCCCACTGGCCGCGCGGTTGTCCGAAGCGTCGTCTTTAGCATTTGCATATGTGGCTGTCTCACCGAGGACCCACATCACCGACGGTACTTTCTCAAACGCCTCCAAGAGCAACAAGGCCTTTCGCTGGGCAACTCTCATCAAGTGGCCTGTCTCATCCGGGAAGTCTGGAACCGAAGGTCCCAGGGGACCGTCGACTGGCGCAAGGTCATGCGCGAGGCGGAAATGTTACTTGTGTAGAGGTTTACTTGCTATTTCCTTCTTTTGGTTCAACATCATGATGCTATCCCACTCGTCACGCACAGCACACGTTCATGTTTTCCTCGCATTTTTCCCATTTTGTATGACTTCACGCACAAGACCGAGCATTCTTTTTTCCCCGACTGCTAGTCAGCTTGCTGGCTTGTATTCACTATGGAAAATACCCCTACAAGCTGTATTCTTTACATGCTCTCATCCCAACTCACTCTTCATTCTTGATGATAGATATCAGATTTTTGATACCTCGAGGCGTTCGGACCATCACGCCACAGCCAAGCGTGGGAAAGCATTAACTTGTGAATAATGTCCTGTGCAAAAAAAAAAGCTGTGGATGATAATCGCATCATGATCAGATCGTGATATTGAAGTGTTCAAGCCAACATTCAATTCTTGACTTCCCGCGTACGTGAACAATCAGGTGCCTTACCACAATTTCGCATCCACATCCATCATCCTGCCAGTCTCAGGGTTCTGTCCGGTCTTGGTATATTGATCCCGACGTCGAGGTAGTGGCGATATATCCTGTATACAAAACCTGCCCATTGCGGAGGGAACCCCTCCCTGGATTAGCATGGGGGGGAAAGGGGTGGGCCTATTGGTAGGCGCGGGACCTGATGCGGTGTAAGACGGCCAACATGGGTTTAGCACCACGCCTTGTTCAGCTGACTACGTACACCGTACGGCTTAGAAAGTCTCCCTGAGCCGAATCTCACCAACTTTCGGGCATCACCTTCCAAAAGGATCTCTGACGCAGAAGAACGTTCAGAGATGCCCTCGATTGGCCAGAAGACGCGCAGTAACATTTGCCGTGATGCGATGTGTGTGTGCCTGTCCATGCCGTGACGCGTCTGGCCAATGGCCCAATGCGCCCTGTATGTGGAGAGAGGCGAAATGAAGGTGGTTGCCAGTCTGGAGCGTATCAATGTATTTGCAACATGTTTGATCCCCGTCCAGAGAGAATCAGAATCAAGAGAATGGCTGGGCCTCGAGTTTGACCATTTGCGTTCATGGAACGGGTTTTTTTTTCGATCCCGGCATTCAAGGAACCTTTTTTTCCATCATCTTATGTGCCATCCAGAAGAGTGTTGCGGCTTTTTCCTTGTTCGCTTTTTATTTTATTTTCCAAGATGAATTTCCAAACGCGTCCGAGGGCCCCCGTTCAAACCCCCCACCCCCCGCAGGGCCGTTCCCACTGTACAGCACTTGTCAACGGTCGACGCGCACGACCGACACCCGCGAGTCCATCGCGGGTGTGCGACGCCGGCGAGTGGGTAGAGGTGATTTGATTTGATGCGACGTGATCGGAGAGCGTGGACGGTATTAAAGGTGGATGGGGTGGACGGACACCACCCACCCCCAGCTGGGCCAACGCCTCGCGGTTGATCGTATCTGCGGTCACACTTTTTTCACACCAACGTTGAGGATTCCGCACCAATCGGGTATCGGTGTATGACGCAGACCACGACGGAGACGGCTATAAAGAATCCCGGAACCCGAACGATGCCCGCATGGGTGGCTCATCCTGTATTTATGTGGATGCTATTCGGCACAGGTTGGCGAGGAGCCGAGTCCCGGTCGCGGGCTGGTTCTCTCATAGCCATGCAGCTCGGAGGCTTATCTAATGAAGCTTGAGAAAGAAATTAACCCTGCAAGGTTCGGATACGTTAAAGGTCAGGATGATTTGTTTTGTCGGAATCTTTCCCAAGGACGCATCTGACACAGTCCACCGTTGTACAGTTGCTTTACGCGGGAGAGGGATCATGATCAACTCCGTCGTCGCAACTGGATCTACGCCGATTCGGGAGTTCGACTTGCCATAGCCCTTCTTGTGCGGAGTTAGTACCCGAGGAACTCGTACCCAATTACTTCACGTCCTACGAATATGGTTTCATGCACAGACTTCGGCCCCTTAGTAGTATTGTCCCTCAGCTTCTTTAACCTGCCCGTGTCAATGCCATCACGCCGCATTCTCTTTTGCGGGTCTGCCCAATCTATATCCCCGACTACCTCACACCATCGGCGATTTTCCTTCTTCATATTCCGATCCTCTCCCATCACAGCTTTCCCGACGTCAATCTGCCCGCCCACTTTTTAATAACTACCCCTCTTCCCGATCCCCCCCTGACGCAAACGATGACAGACAACATGTCTCACAAGAACTTCAAGACTAGTCACTCTCCCTCCCCAGAGACCCCGTCCAGCAACACAACCCCGGATCATCTGACGACCTCGTTGAGACCGTCAGATGCAACGGACCCACATAACACGGAGACGCGCGTCACATCCACCAAAATGCCACTAGACCTTCCTCGACCTTCCTCGGCAGGAAGAGGTGGTTGTTGGTTTGTGCCCTCTCTCTACAGCTTGCTACCAGCTGACAAACGTACAGGACCTGTCGATTGCGCAGAAAAGTGAGTCAATCATTCAGTGGCATATTCACCGCTTGACGAGTCCGTGGAAGAAATGCGACGAGCAGCGCGAAGGTGACTCTTGCCATACATGCAGACGGTTGCAAATCGACTGCTTGGGGTGGGGACCGAGACGTCCAGATTGGATGCGCGTGCGTGTGATTTCTTATTACTGCCGCCATTCATTGATTCGTCTGTAGGACAAGCGAGCAGTGGAAGCTTACAAAGCAGATATCAAAGCAAAGTTGACTCGAGCTGGCCTCATTCGCGGTCAACCGCGTTCTTCTATAATGCAAGCCACGTCTTCGTCTTCGTCGACCGTCTTTGCCACGGACCAATATCAGGGTCATGGAAACGGATCAACAATACCACCCTTCATCAATGACACTGGGTCGCTTAATTTGACGCTCATTGACAGCGCACCGCAGGGACCAGGTGACAGCCCGTCAATGATGTCGATGTTCGGTGAGCAATGTCATCCAGCCCTGTTCAATTATTGAGACAAACATTCAGGGTTACCACTCAGCTCACCTTTCAATTTGAACCTGCCGTTGATTGACCCATCATTACCGCAGCTCATCAGTCAGTCGCCATATACGCCTTCCACGTCTCTTTCTTCCTCCCATCCGTCACCGCAAGACCTCGGGCTATTCGACCACACCTTTGAAGGTCTCTCCCCACAGGCGCTCGGATTTAACCATGAAATCACTGCGCTATCGGCCCACCCACTTCAAAGCGAACATGTGTTCTATTATTTTGAGCACGTTAGGAAGTCGCTTTTCGCATTTACAAGCAACGGTGCTGCAAATGCAATATATTCAGTAAGGTTTCTTGACGAAAAACCAGACTTAAAGGAACTCACGAATCAATCAAAGGCTGTATCTCAAGACCCCCAAGGTGCCTTAACGAGCGCCATCTGTGCCCTAGCAAGTCTCCACAACATGCGGGTTCGCGCCGCCAGGGGACTAGAACCAGTAAACAGCACGCTGGAGAACTCGCCGGCAATAATATTTTATGATACTGCCCATGCACAGTTGTATAAATCCCGAGAGGGAGTGTTGACGGAAGGTGATGCTAATGCTGCATTGCACCTCCTCGGCTTCTCCTTATTTTCTGGAGGCGTGACCGACTGGCGGCCGATGCTTGATATCGCTAATGACTGGATGGTCCAAACCGGAATCCCGGTACACGAAAACCCTAAACTCGCTATGATGGGCATGAGCCAAGCTGGACGGATAGCGTTGAAAACCACCATGGTGAGTGGGAGCCCGCCCACCAGCGCTGATTTGAATGATTCATTTCCAATAGTGGTTGGATGTCATGTCAACGATTACCCTGCATACCGTACCCAGGCACTTGGCCTTTTATCGACGATTGTATCGAGGGGGAGGAGGCTTCTGGTCGGCTACTTCGGGTATGAGCGCCAAAGAAGACTTGGACCTTCGGGTAGACAATCTCACTGGATGTCCGGATGAAGTATTGCTTGGTATCGCTGAGATCTCCACGCTCTCGTGCTGGAAAGCACAGGAGCTGCGGAAAGGCTGCCTAAGCATGAAAGAGCTGATTCGGCGCGGAAACATCGTGGAGAGCCATCTTCGTTCATGCGAGCCAATGTACTCTCGGGAGCCCGATCAAACACCGTTGCACCCAGACATTCTTGTCGGCGAGGACTCGAACTTGAAGGGGATTCCGGGGGTTGCAGCCGTAGTTGACACGCGACAACTGGTGGCGAACATATTCCGAGAATCGGCGCTCTTGTACTTGTACACGGTATTAAGCGACCCGAATCCAGGTAGGGTGATGATTGGGCAAAAGGATGGGACTATGGCTGACGAGTTTGCAGGGGTACCAGAAATCGTCCAATCCATCGAAATAATCACCCAATTTATACGGCAATTGCCCATGTCGACACTCGACCGGACACTGGTATTCCCAATATGTTTGGGGGGTTGCCTAACGGATGACCCTATAAAACGGGAGATATTCAAAGCAAGATTGGTCGGGCAGCAGAGCCACTTTGGCAACGTGCACCAGGCATTGATGGTTATGGAAACGGCATGGCAGCGACGGGATACGAGAGGAGGTGCGGTTGAATGGCGCGACCTTTTACATGTTCAAGGGAGAAATCTGTTGTTATTGGTTTGAGATTAGAGACAATGTAGTTTTAATACCACTCACAGTTCAAGTAAAGATTAGAGAGGTGCTGTCAATGTGCGCGCGCGAGACTGGGGACCTAAATACCGAGAGGACGGGAATTGCGCCTAACGCGCAGCCAATCAAAAGTGTTGCAACGCCACCAAATCAGCGCCCATGACACCAATCAGCTAATTTATTTTAATTTCATATTGCTAACACAATCACAAAATAAATCAGCACGTGACTGACGCGTCGGCAATCTGAACCGCGTTGCAACGGCGTGTCTCTCTCTTCACTACGACCATGTTCAAAGGCATATTACCCTCCAAAAGACTACCTTCTACCGAGTTCACCATGGTCACCAATCTCGGTGACATCTCAAACGGAAAGGAGAACTTTCCAGATCCTGTCCCACCAACCAAACCCTCCAAACCAAAACCAAAGCACGAAAAGTCAAAATCTTTAAAAGCCGTGCAGGAATTCACTGCCGAACCCGTCATCACCAACCAGGCGTTCGACAGACTCTTGGTCAGCGATCACCCACGCTGACGCGCGCAGATGTTAACAACGATGAACAGGATGATCTCCAGATTCCACCCACTCTTCGCCCAAAGCTTGCCAACATGGATGCGACCGTGAAAGCGGCCATGCTCAAGTCATCTCACGTCATGACAGTCAGCCCGTCCACCGCCCCGTCCACCCCCCGTACAGTGCGCAAAGCGCGCAGCATCGAGTCCATCACGTCTCCTCATATCTCCTCACCCGATAGCCAGCCAAGACGGGGTGGACTATGGGGGTCCGCACTTGCCGGCAAGAGCACCACCGACCTCCACGCGCTGGACAGTTCTGATGTATCGCATGGGAGAGGATTATCGTTGGATACCGCACAAACTCTCTCCCGTGCACAGGCTCCGGTGATCCCCGGCGAGCTTGTGTCGAGCAAATCTAAAGAGAAGGCGCTCGGGAAGGGTGTGACCCCCGTCAAGTTTTGCAGTATTTTGACCTCGTCTTCCAGCACTGTACTCGACGTGGAGGTCATCAAGAAGCTGAGAATTATGCTTAGAAACGAGGCAGCGAGGTAATCTTGTATTTTTGAACATGCTGGCAGATCCTCTTTAACGCGTTCCAGTTGGACAGAGGACTTTCTCCGCTCTGGGGGGTATAGCGCGTTGCTTACGAGGCTCAATGAGCTTCTCGAAGTGGAATGGCGGTTAGTTCAGTTCTTTATCTCCTTTTGAACGAGAATTTGATCCACACATTAGCGAAGAACAGCATGATGATCAAATGCTGCACGAGCTGTTGCGGTGCTTCAAAGCTCTCTCCACATCCTCTATTGGATGCTTCGCCCTCCGAAGTTCTTGCCCGACCCCATTCGTCCAGTTGATCTCATTGCTCTACTCGGACAAGAAGCCTGGCGAAGTAGCGACTCGTCAGCTGATTCTAGAGTTGCTTCTTATCCTGTTCGAAGTCTATCCATCGTCGTCTCTTCCTTCAAATGGTGGGCGCCTTCGCCGGGAGGCATGGGAGTCATCAGGATCTTCTAGCAGCATCATTACGTTACCTGCTCCTCACAAGAACTTTTTCTCCCTGATCCGTGCTCTGTTGTTGACACCGGCTCCACCACCCACCGAATCACCCGCGGCCCCCGTATCCCCGCACGCATTCATTGAATCACTGCATCGTCCAAGAATATACAAGTCATATCTACAGGAACTTTCCGACCTTTGCCGAGACTATTTCTGGGTCTTTTGTCATCCGAACAACACAATCTGGCATCTCTCGGAGGTTGACGAAGGCAAGGTCGAGAAGCCCAAGGCGCCAGGGGGTATGACAGGCGGTGTGGAGTTTGAAGCGATGAATTACTTTGTCTGTTCACGAGCATATCATACGAATGTTACTCACCAGTTGGAGTAGACAACCCACCTTAAACTCGTCAACGCCATCTCGAGATCTGTCCACGAGCTTAACCTTTCCAAGGATCATGAAATGTCTGCTCACCGTTTCCACGCGGACCTTTTTGCTTCAGGCCTTGAGCGAATCGTTTTGGTATGCTAATTCATCTCCGTTTGGACGAAGGCTTATACGCGTTTTAGATCTCCCGCAAGGCCTCCACGGCATACTATCCTGTGCTTCACTTGGAGCTGTCGCGGTACATTCAGTGGACGACCCTAGCCGGATTTGAGTTACCTTGGACAGTGTCGCGACTTATCGGTCCCCCTCCGCTCGCATTATGCAAGCTGAAGCCTTCGACTCCGAGCAGAGGCGATAGCAACACTCCAACCAAAAAGCGGGCTGCCCCGCCTCCTGGCTTCACTAATTCACCGCCTCCAAGCAGGGTGGAACCGATGAAATTGGAGTAGACTCTTGGCTACGTTCGTTGCTTTCCTGTTTCGTTGCTAGCTTGGTTGTGAGCTATGGTGTTGTATTCATGTCCCTTGACGTTTGATAGTTTACTTTGCTGATCACTCTGACTGTCGTCTTGTTGTATTACATGTTACTGGAGAGTCTGAGCGCAGGCCGTTGAAGACAAATTAAGTGGTGTAAATTATGGTACACGAGTTAACATCAGTGGCATAAGACGATATGACGAGCATGACTATCCATCGTTGCATTATCCGAGAAATCCGTTCATAGCTTGAACAGGACATGATCTTGCGGTTACGTTTTAGTGACCGCCCAAGAGACGTGACGTCTCTTCACCAATGCCCAACCTGTTGTTCCGTCCTCGGAACTTCAACTCCAAACCGATCACACAGCGCATGATCCCACACAGAGAAAAGATGGCAAACCCGAGGCCACTCCAGTGGACAAACTCGGAGCGCTCTTTGCTCTGCTCGACGACGACCGCAAAGAGATACCAAGAAATGGCGAGACACCCCGGGAGGTCGCCTTCCACAGCGGAATACGCATACGCGAAATCGATCACCTGGAGGGAGAAACTAGAGATAGGGGGGGGGAAGGAGCCGTCACCGCGCGACCGACACAGAGGGAGAGGGGAGGGACGTACAAGGAGAGAAAGACACACGCCTTTGTCCAAGGCCCAGCCGGCTCGGTGAGCGCATCGACACCAAAGGCTTCGAACGCGGAGAGAAAGAGGAGGCCGACCGTCCAGCCGTGGTACAACGAAAAAGGAAGATGGAGGAACACCTCGTCGCAAAAGTTGCGGAGCGCGGTCACTTTGACTTCTTTGTAGATGTGCTGGTGAAAGGGGGGGGGGAATGTCAGCGCGCGAGACGGGGAGGATGCAAGTGCGTTCGCTCACTGTCACCAGGGTTACGGCAAAGAGGATAAAGACCAGGGCTGAGGTGGCGTCAGCAAGAGGGCGGGACGAGCGAGGCATACGGCTGATACAGACCATAACGGTATTCTCCGATAGTCCAAGAGTAAATGTACATTGCATTGAGGAAATCAAGCAGGGGAAGTCGCCAGCCAATCCGTTCGATGATGATTTCTTTACCGCGACCAGAGAACTGGTAAATGCAGGTACCGAATATCAACATGTGGATCAGGGGCCTGGGCAAAAAAACGTTGGCTGAACGTCTGGCACGGAACGCTAGCTGACCTACCAGATGAAGAACGACCAAGGAGCAGGGGTAAAGTAGGTTTCTTTCCCAGTGTAGTATGCATCCCAGGGAGAAATGACGGTATAGACGTTTCCGCCCATAACGAAGATGGCACCAATAATGTTGGCAACCTGAATCGAAAAGACAATGGGTCGTTAGTACTCCCCCATTGCGGCATCCCCAACGCACCTTTAAGGGCAAGTGATCAAACCAGCGATTCTGGTTTTGACTTGAAAAGAACAGCGGCATCGGCATGTTTTTTTTTTTTTTTCGATTCAGTGAGACTAGGATGGCTTTCGAATATGAAGGAGGCGCTGGGCAGCTTGTGGGCTTAAGTAGGCTCATGGCATGGCCCCGGGGCCTCCGCGTGCACGTCGCATTTCTAGGGCACTCACGTGGAACAAACCTGTGATGACATGGTGGACAACTCACCTTGGTGGGCAGCTGTGTCTGCATCCTTTCCAGTGCGAGCATCCGCTTCCTCTGTGTATTCGAATGTTCATTAGCACTCGATGGAGATCGGAAGGTCTACTTTTGACTGCACAGGTCGTCCAAGGACCGTACAGCCGTACGTATGCGTTGGCACCTTGCTTTCTCCGCGTGTACACTGGTGTGCGTCATTACGAATGAGGAATGGAACTTGTCCAAACTGATAGTTCGTGCGCCACAAGCCCAACAGTTTCCATATGTCGTGAGTACTGTACAGTGTAACCTGAAGTTGGGAATGATGAGGCCCAACATAATCGTATGTCCATGAATGAAGCAAAGAAACCAAGAAAACTGCATAGGATAGCCCGTTACATAACACGTTTCCCAACTTGACTTGAAACTGACTGTCAGACGTTGAGGTGAAGTGCCTTCTTCAAGGTCTGCCACTTGGAATGATGAGCAGTAAACACAACGCGCCATCTGGGATCACGTCAATGACCCGTCTCAAGCATCGCGCAAGATAAACAAACCTGACAATCATATCACCGCGACCAACCGTCTTGTGACCGTCCCGTATTGGCATGCCTGCACCCTTGACGAGAACCTGACCCTCCGTGGCCTTGTCATAAATCGGATAAGGCAACGCAAACGTGATTTCCTTTCCGTCTATCCCCTGAATGCAAATTTCGCCTCCTTGATCAGCGAGAGGATCGGCCCAAGGAATGCACACGTCCATAAACAGGTCGTCCTTGACTCTCGAAAACCGTTCGTCAGGAACTTCCTCGACTAGGAAGACCACGTCTTGGAGTTTCCCGTCCTTGCGCTGATGACCCGAACGTGGACAGATGATCCTGGTACCACTGCGCATCCCTGGAGGAATGTTGATGGATATTTCCACCTCCTCCGTCCGATGCGACAACAGCTCCCTCGTCACGAGGAATCGATATGTCGTTCCATGGTATAACTCGTCAAGCGTCAACGGAAGGGGGAAGAGCCATTCCTTGGAGGCACCTCGAGGAGTGTTGATCGCACGAAGCGGCGAGCCATACGGGATTGCATCCTGATCGTGAGGTAAAGTGTCCGGTGGCTCTTTGCCCTTCTGGGCTCCTTTCGAGAGTTTATGGATAAATTCACTAATATCAAGAGTGAGCCGATTCACATAAAGAGAGTGCGTCATACTCACTGTGCGAGGCCAGGTTTGGTTGACTTGTGCGAACGCTCGGAGGAAGGTGGGACAGTGGGCTTCGATCTACGAGGCCTACTGGTACCGGTGTGAGACGTTTTCGTTCTCTCCGGACGATCGTGTTTTGTCTCTCTCGAAGCAGAGGAAGTCTTCTCGGATTTAGAACGGGCAGAGCCACCGAGACCCTCCGAACTGCGACTATGGTTCGACGCAGGGGCTGTGTCGTCTGGTGCGGGAGGATCTCGTAAATGGTCGTGCGACTTGTAGGACTTTCGGCCACGCTTCATCCGGTCGGAACTAGATTGGTTCCTATATGAATTCGGCTTGGCTCGCCGTGGATGGGAACTCGGTTTCAAGTCGTCGGATGACGAAGAAGAATGAGAAGATGATGATCTCGTTCTAGATTGAGTGCTGGGCTTGGGGGTCTTCTCACCATGACCATCTCGAGGCGCAGAAGACGAAGTTGAAGACTGTGGACTAGACCGCTTGCTTGAGTTGGAGCTCGCCGAAGGTGGCCGGCTGGACGCCCGAGTACTTTTGGTGTGGGTATCAGAATGAGTGGCATCAGCGCTGCTGGGAGGAGTGGTGGTTGTCGATGAGGTTTCCGTGGATGAGGAATGGGTGCTTTCTTTGCCGTCCATCAGAGCGTGATACGCCTGGTTCACCTGTTGCCGGTTTGTCATAAATAGAACACGTAATGAACTGGGTCGGAAAGCCCACTTCGATGAACATTTGTGCTGCATGTTCCTTCCCGACCAGATGACGGTCTGGATGCCATTGGAGAGCCTTGCTCCGACGTTAGAAAAAGTGGTTGATATACGAGGGAGTACACACGAGTTTCTTGTATGCAACCCTGATCGCGTCGTCGCTCGCATCGCTAGTGAGACCCAGTACTGCGTGATAATCTTGCGTCCTTGCGGGCATTTTGTCGGAACGAAGGATGGGGTTCAGTGTGATGTAGATGGTCGGGGATAGGCACGGCTACAAGAGGTCGGGTGAGTGAGAAAGCAGGTTTGCGGTGGGTTTTGAACGTACGATGAATATATACGAGAAAGAGTGAGCTCCGACGGTCAAGAGCGATGAAACTTACACTGGAATAGATGGATTCGCAAGCGATCATAAGGCTTGTAGGATGTTCCTCTGCATGAACGCCTCATGTTGGACACGTTTTGCTTGCCGGCGCTAGAGTGAGTAATCGTTCAATTCAAAGTAGCGTAAGGACAGCCCCCTTGGTCAGTCCTGAAGGTTACAGAGGCTACAGATCGTAACAGTGGACATACACAGTGAGTTTTTGACGTTCAACGCTGAACACGATCTGCCACGAACGAGAACGATTGAGGCCGTCGTGGGGCTCATGGCTTTCATATCTGCGTATCATATCTGCTCATTCCCAGTTTATAGATTCCTTGGCCACGCCCAGCCTCAAAGCGATCAGGAGACATCGTTCTGATAACGTTCGGTGGAGTGGGGAAGAGAGTTTATCCAGCACGTTGTCTGGAGACGGGCCGGAGAGTGTAGTACATATGGCATGAAGAGTCAGTGTTAACGGTACAGTGTTTCTGTAGGGCTACAAAGGTCCGGGTTATAATCAAGACATTCAAGTCAATATCCGTCGAACGCCCTCTTTCTGAGAGGGGGTAAGACGGTCTGGAAATTGAACGTCCCAACGGATAATCAAATCTCCTTTCTTCTTCATGCTTGCCTGTTTGCGAATCGGCATGCCCTCGCTGATGATTCTTGTCTCCTGAGCAGGTCTTACTATCCCTACAGGCCATGGCACCTGTAATTTGCGGCCATCTAGCAACTCCACGACCTTTTTGGTGTCACTACCAGTCAATGCGTCCACGAGTGGTATCTTGAGGCTGCATACGAGGTCGTCTCCATCTCTGGTGAAGAGAGGGTGAGGTTTCTCCTCGACGACGAAGACGAGGTCTTGGGCTTCGCCGTCTGATTGTTCGTTGCCTGCCCGCGGAAAGCGGATCTTGGTACCGCTCTTCCAGCCGGGAAGGATCTGAATCTCGAGAACATTTTCCTCTGTTGTCCCGTTGAGGAGCTTTCTGTTTACTTTGAGATGTTTGGTGGATCCAGAATAGAGGTCTTCCAACGAGAGTTTGAGCGGACGGGTGATTTCGGAAGGTTGTGCTGCCGGTGTGGATGTCGCACGATGTGGGGTAGGACCAGGCATGCCACCAGGCATTGAAGAAAAAAAGGAGCCACCAGGAGCGTCATCGAACAAGGACGACCGTGACATGGGAGTCCTTCTACCCGTGCCGCCCATACCCATGTTGGCAAAAGGGGAGAAACCGCTAGAGGAGAATATTTCTCTGTACAGAACGGATAAGAATGGATGTAAATGGCGATCATTCGACTGTACGTACTCGAATATCCGCTGAGGATCGGATGGTGCGAAACCCCCGGGACCACTGGTAGAGAAGGTGAACGAAGTAGCGCCGGGGAAGCCAGCAAAGCCAGATGGCCCGGCCCCAGCACCGGGGGGTGCGCCTCCGGCCTTGAGACCTTCCTCGCCGACTTGGTCGTATACGGTACGTTTGTCCTTGTCACTGAGCACCTCAAATGCTTCAGAGACCTGGATGTTGTGAGGAATGTGGATCGTTCAGATGGAGATAACTGACTTCTTTGAATTTCTGCGAAGCCTCTTCCGAACCCTGATTCCTATCAGGGTGCCATTTCAAGGCCTGGAAGGAGTGAGCATGGCAGGGAAAGGGGGAAGAGAGATACGTGCCATTTTCTTGTAGGCGCGTTTGATGTCATCGTCGGTCGCTGAGCGTTGTATGTCGAGGATCTTGTAATAGTCCTTGCCCATCGTTGGGAGCGCTGATGGCACGACGTGACTGGTTTTTGAAAGGATCGGAATGGTCCAGAAGGTGCTCGAATGACGTCAGGGAATGTCACGTGAGATTCACCCTTGGATGAGCTCCACGATGTCCTCGATTTCGTGGTCTTCCTTCTTTCCCTTTTCTTCCTCCGCACTTGCGGCTCTCCCCGAAAACGCGTCGCGTCCCTCTCGTTACCAGCGAGAAGACGGCATCCCTGATCAACACCCAAACTACAATTCATTCCAGTCTGACCCCCCGCGGGTCCGTGTACCCCGCAAGGTCGCAACCGCCATCAAAGTAGAAGGAAAAGTTTGGTTTGCCAACGAACGAAGTCGGTCCCTCTCCTATCGCCTATCGCCCTGCTCATCTCCTTCCCAGCATGGCTTTCTTGGCTCAATGCTGCTATCCTTATCGGAACATTCGCCGTCGCTCTCTATAACGGCTCTCGCGATTCTGTCGCCCGCGGCTTTGCTTATGTCTACGCCTCGCTCAGCATTGGCGTCTTGGTACGTTCTGTTCCTTCTGAACCTCCCGATTCACACTCTTTCAGATATACGGCTTTTGTCTTTACCAGTTACGCATCTCCATGATCCGTAAACGTGATCCCGGTCACTACGGTCTGTCCTCATCTCTTTTTCGTTTTCCTCGCTCTTAGTCCTTCACAGATGCCATAGCCGGTCCCATCATTGTCAGCGCCTTTCTCTTCGTCGCAGTTTTGGCCAATTTTGTCATTCGTGGTATGTCCAACTCTTTAGTACCTTATCCCTAGTCCATTATCTGATCCGTTCTGTTCAGTTCACGAGTTGTCAGTGCTCCTCTCCCCCTTCTTGAACTATTCTTACACTCGTTTGCAGCCGTCAACAGAAGATTCCAATCCCAGGGTTAGCTTTGTTACAACAAATCATCCCAAACTTCATACCGTCTGCATAATTCACATGAATTGTTCAAATGTCACGTTTGTGAACGCAAGCCATTTTGTATCCTCTCCGAGGTTTTGAATCCCCACACAACGAAATGCAAGCATCTTCCCAGTCTAACCTCGTTCTACACTGTGACAGGTTGTCTGTAAGCTCTGAACGGACGCAAGCCCGATTGAAATCAAGTATTTGTCAACCACACCTATGGTATAAACCTTGACTTGGAATCGAGCATTGATTAATTGACTAGCGGCCTATTCTTTCTGGACACATTGTTCGGCAATCGTACAATTCTACAATACTTTTTGACGTGTCGGGTCTGTGCAAAAAACGCCAGTGTTTCTCACTCCAGTCGTTGCGAATGTAACCAAGACATAAATGGGAGGGTGAAATCAGACGAGGTACTACAAACGAATGTA
>JBBPLF010000204.1:0-12855 GCA_038089615.1 Aureoboletus auriporus
ATCTCTGTTGAAATATATATTTTCCCCGCTCGACACGGCGCAGGCAGCCATAGGTGATGTACAGCATCAATATAGCATTCGAAACCCGGAAATTGACGTTTTCCCCCCGAAGGGTGGGTGCATGTTGATCGACTCGGACATTATAAGGTGTGTCCTGCCAAGAAGGAAGACTTGCGATCGAAATTTTGCAGAGAGGGGTTGCAATCCAGCCATGTGCAAATGGGCATGATCCATGATTCACAGGCAGTGGCACGACTCTATTCACTAAAAACCTAAAACGTTTCCTTGTTCACGCTCGGAAGTAAATGAACACGCCAAAGCGATCGTGCAGTGCTCGAATACGTTGCACGATCAAAGCATTTACAGAGTACATACAAGGTTAGTTACACACGATCAGTTCCGTTCCCAAACCTATTCTTTATGATACGCGTCCCTGAGTCGCATGTTCACATACTCTCCAGAAGTGATAGGACTATATTTGGACGGCCTGTCTGCAGACACACAACTTGGTATGGGCTGCAAAGAGATCTCGTGAGTGACTTTTTTTATTAGTTTGATTAGGAAAAACCACTCACCTCAATCTTCACATGATAATCTGTACCGAAAAACAGAGGTATAGAATACCGTTCCCGGCCGCTCTTGTTTATGGCTCGGTGCACGGTTGACTTGAACACGTCGTCTATCAGACAAAGGGCTTCAATATTACACCACTACCAGATCAAGACTGGAAGCGCTCACTTGTCCACAATGCAAGTTGGTCACCGATGCTGAGATGGTCGTATGTTAGCGGATACTCGGATAAAAATGGTATGGCTCACTTGATAACCATCGTGCCCTCGATGGGGGTTGCATCAATCCACCGTTTTTCTGAGTTCATGACCTGAAGCGCCTGGATTCCAGGTTGTTGCCAGAGAATGGTGAAACACTACGAAGGCAGACATCAAGTCAGTTTCTTCCACAGGATTTAGCACACCGTCCATGCTCTGACCTCGAAGCTATGAGAGAAATAAGTAAATGCAGAAGGGAGGGAAAATACTAAGCACTCGCTGTGGGCCCCAATACCAGGGGTATCATCGTCGATCTCGATCTCAGGATATTCGTTCTGTAACGGATAATGCAGTGCCCTCATGATTGCAGCGGAATTTCGCGTCTGAGAGTGTGCGTATCATGAACCTGTACAAAAAGCCGGGGGCTAAAGTTACCTTGTCGTCGAAATAAGTCTCGGGCAGATTGAGAGCCAGAGCAAAAAGCGGGAACAAAGTCTTTCCAACGTTCAGTACTGCGTGGCTAAAAAGAAAGCTCATGAACAGAGTCCAAGAATTCATGTGTTCCCCTGACTCACTAGTATTCGAGAAAGTCTTTCCTGAATTCTGGATAGTCCTCCGAGGGCCACAAGTTTGCGCCCGCCATCGCACCATCATTGGCCCTCTTCTCGTCATATCTTGTGGCATCAATTTCTTCACATCCGACCTCAAAGCCTTCGTGAAAGTCGCCTTTATCGTTGTGAGCGGAGTCGATGTTTGAATCGAGGGGTGGGCTGTATCCTTTGAAATTACTTTCACGAGCCTTGTGGTGCAACTTCGTGATAAGAGAACTGAGGATCAGTCGCACATGGGATGGAATGATAAGAGCCTTGCCTTCATTTTCGCTGCCATTGGAAGTCTGAAAAACGTTTGCACCGCAGCAAGCACCTTTTCGAAACACGCTTGCGGAACGCCATGGTTCTGGACTGGGATTCAGATAAGGTGGTAAGCACGATAAGGCAGGCCAGTCAGTCCTCGACGACGAAAGGCGCGTACTGTAGAAGAATCCGACTCGCATACAGGCATCTCGGATCTCGCAGGCTGTGGCCAACCGTCCATCTGGCGTATCACATTTGCTTAGGTCTCTGTGGAAGCTGGTCAACAGACGCAGTGCTTATGATCATCAGACTCGCATACATGATCGGGATAGCGGTGAATGCACCGTCCACGCCAGCTGCGGTCTCAGCCAAAGACATCGTGCGGCGCTGCTCACTGGTAGATCTGGGTCAGGCTGAGACACTGCCACCGTACTACCGAAGCGGGGGTCCTGCCACCCACTCAATTTCAATGCATCGTACGAGTGTTCCAACCGGACGCGACCCAAAAGCCGGCATGGGGGCCTCGATCTCATGGAATTCCATCGCCCGGAGCGATACGGTCGAACGCATGACCAATTCACCGTCTCAAGTTATTCCAAGCTTGCCTTTCGCCCGGTGTCGCGTGTACTCCTTCGACCTCGTCGCAAAGCAGCTCTGCTTACTCTGTTAGAACCGAACCTCAGAACTCCACTCCGACACCTATCATCCAGCCAGTCAAGTCTATACTAAAAGCTGATACGATGTCCGACCAACATCTTCAAGTCCGACAGACCCATTGGGACGATGCGCGTCTTCCTATAGATCATACTCGAAAAGCTAGCCAGGGTCCAGTATTCCACCGGATCCTTTGCCGATAGAACGTGCGCGTCGAATACAAACCCTTTCGAGGCCGAAACTCGATGGCTCGCTTCGAACTGGTAGAGCATGCTCGCGGGCGGACCCCCTAGCACCATATCGAAAGGCTCACCCGCGACTCAGGGAAGGAATACTCAACCTCCAAATCCGCAGCCACCTGGCATTCCTCGACGAGTGACCCCCGAGTCCGGCGACGTCCCGAATCCCAATTGCTGCCCAGATGTCAAACAGTAGTTCTGAAACGCCGGGTATGGATTTATTCCAACGCGAGAAGCGATGTTTTTTTGTCACCAATGCAGAAATATCGTCGTCTTCGAGCTCCGAATGTCGGGTTCCCTTGATGCGCTACCCGAAGCGCAAATCGTTGTCACGAGCCGACTCACAGTCATCCGCAGAGAGTTAACTTTGGCTGCCACGCTTCGGTCTTGGGTTGGGGCTGCCCGAAGTCAGCGAGTCGAAGAATTCGGTCAAGATGTCGGGCTAGAAATGGACGACGAAAGTACCTAGTGACGAGTCACTTCCACATCATACGAATTCGCCAGGTAGCAACAAGAGACAGCAACGCGACAGTACTCTCAAAAGGTTTTCCTCTAGAAATGCACGACTCAATAATGTTGATGGACAACGCCGACAACAACAGGGGTTGCTCTCCTTCATACACGCTAATCCAAACGATCCAAGCGGATGCGGCTCACGGTCAAGTAGTTTCGAAGGGTCCCAGGATCGGTGTCTTGTATCCGATGGATCAGGGGATTCTTTGCGATCCGCATTCGATAGCTCTGGCCCGGGATCAGAGTACTCACCGGTAGAAGAGGAGACGTACTTCAATAAGGTGGGAGACTAAACAAGAACAAGAGTGCTCGAAAGCGACATCTCGTTTAACCTTGCATGCGATGAGGGTGGTTGAGTGCATGCAACTCTACTTTTATCGTGACCTTAGCTTCTCACCCACTGTCAGAGCTTCACGATACATGTAGACGAACAGTACACACCGAAGCCGTCGTCAACTCCATCTTTCTCTTGACAAAAGCAGGGTCGAATACGGGATTATCATGCGGCCTCGGCGCACGATGCAGATCCTTTGGTGACAGAATCATCGACTCTTGCTTCCGACGAAGATGCGAGTTCCAGCGACGAGAAACCAACGCGGGCCGTTCCCGAAACATATTCTTCCGAGTGGCAATGTCACTTGTGGCGGTAACACGGCAACGACAGGGGTTTGAAATACCTTCTTCTCTCGGTTTCAAAGATAGTCATCCGATTGGGCTGAGTGTAGGGAACGGGGGGCGGTCCCACGAGAGCGGGGTTGCGTTGGAAGGCAAGGTACCACTTGCGATAGAGAGCGTCGGGGGTGGTTTGAGAACCGGCGGAGTGTATAGCCTAAGCGATCGCTGAGATCTCAGAATCGAGTTCCATCTGTGCAGTGCGGGGGTAGAGGACGACGAGTAGCACAGGCCGCAAGGGGTTGGGTCGAAAGGATCTTAGGAATAATATTGTCAGGCAATGCGCGGCGACAACTTACTGTGAAGCGAACCACTAGTTCAGCGTACGAGTAACTATTTCGAAGATGGGAAAATACAGGAACTAAGTGAGCGACCTTTATACGGCGGAATGGAATCCAATGCGGATGAATTAAGATAAACGAGGGAGGAATGCGGAATGAGAACGTAAGCCGATCGGAATAAGCCTAACAAGTTGCATCATTTCGCGAGCGCGATAATGAAAAGCCAACTTCCCAAATTACACAGACTTGACTGTCAGCGACGATCCGTCGGTCGAGACCGAAGTCAGAACCTGGTTGTTTTGCTTTATGTCAAAGAGGGCAGCGCCCGATGGGGTGTAACTCCGTTTTCCGATAGCCTCTGCATCCGTAAAGGTGATGGGGCTAAATTTTCCAAAAGGACCAGGAGTAGGATAATTAAAATTAGCACCCTGCCTGTAATCCTCAACGATCCACTCCACATTCTGTCTGCAGAGATGTACAGAGGAAGTTAGTGGCTGTGACACCACCTGGTCTTTCGTCAAGTTTTCAACAGTTGCAATACCAGAAGTCTCGGAAGTGGCCACGACAGTGAGTTTGATGTCATCCCCGACATCGATAGCAATGCCAGAAAAATTTTGGGCTGCGGCAGGATACCAGTCGTACCATGCTGATGATAAATTGAATGGTGAGATAGACGTGAATACATCATTTGACCGCCCCTTACCAAAGTATTTAGTCTGACTATTTTCGACGACGAACGAAACACCGATCTGCAGATTGACATTTGCACATGTTTCTCCATCAATACCGATCCATGCCGCGGCAGCATCCCCGCTCACACCCTCGAGTGTAGGAACGGTGAATGTTCCAGTGACATACGTGAAAATTTCCTGTGACAGGGGCAAGACAAGCATAAGCCTGAGATCGAGTGCGGTCGAAGACCATGCATAATTACATACATCAGAGACGTCCCAGACGGCGCCAGCCCAGTTGGAAGAGTATGATGCGGTAACACTAGTACCCCGTTCGAGACGGCTGAGTCGGGAACCTACAACCGCGGGAGCGAGCGATAAAATACTGAAAAGAGCGACGATGAAGAGCATGATAGAGAGAGATAACCAACTTGAAGGTAAATCGTTGGCGTTGAAAAAAAGTACCTCCCGGCTTTTATATGGTCTGTGGGCCGAACAACCAAAAGGCACATTATCTGAGTTCAACTTAATTTCGTAAGTGCATAAATGTAGCGAAATACACCATCCAACCCGCACATGACCACTTCTGTTCCATACGCCATACGCTCATCATTCCTATCCTTTTGGACCATCATATTAGCGTACAGGCAGTCAATTGCAGAGGTCTTATTCACCTTATTTCTTTGCGAACGACTCTAACCGTGTGATTAATGAACTTGCTTCGGCTTGTTGCTCATTACAATAAACTTGGAAATCGGAAGCATGGCCATGCAACAACAACGTGTCACATTACTACTTCACTAAGTTAAAAATTTTGATGAGTCGGCTCCACTTATTACTAGGTAAGTACGGGAGTACTACGAAGATCACTTTAGCCGCCGATCTACAGTGTACTAACCCAGTAGGCCGCCGGGCCATTACTACTAATCAGCAACGGGACTGACCAAATGGCCGCCAAAGCGCACGTATACTTTACGGTATTACGGAAAGGACCCTTATTTCCCATTTTTCCTGACCTGTCCTCCAATCACGGCTCTCAAATGTCGTCCAATGTTAACGTGATATACTTCTAGTGCTTTCCAGATTCGTCACGCTCGCCCCCAACACCGATCTCCCCGATCTACATAATACAGACATAAATCTACGTCACTTTCATATCGCATGTATCAAGGCGTCCGTTTTTTTATACCTCTCCTCGTCATCCGGGGGCCTATATAAAAAACGACCTGACGAACGACACGAGCATAGCACCCGCCTTGCCCACGACCCCCCTCGAACTCAAACTCGAGCCCTCGGAACCAACGAGTGACGCGAGCGACGGACACTGCGGGGTGGCGAGTATATGCCCGTAGTCGGCCGTCGCCCACAACAAGGCGCCATTCGTCCACCCGAACCCGACTTGAACAGTGTATTCACCGCCAAAACCGGATGAGTCCACATTGAGATTCGAAAACTTTTCATACATCTGTCGTTCAGGGTGAGCGATGCGTTTTAATTAACAGTGCGATTCAGGGGACGCACGTTTCCTGTGTTGTTGATGCTGTTTGTGAGATTAAGTTGTGGATCAGGCAACCGGGGCAGCAAACCCGGAATAGACCCCCCTGTGGCGTGCCTGCCAAACGATCGTGACTCGTCGATCAAGGAATGGCGGAAAAGACGCTTACCAGCTGCACAATACGCTCGTCACCCACCGGTTCACCAACTCACGTTTGAGCGTATCCCGCCATCCTTCGCCAGCCGTGGCGTTCCCGCCGTTGATGACGGTTCCGTTCAACGTGTTAACGTCCGAACCGGGTCCCGTGGCGGTCATATTTACACTCTGGTCATTGTGGTACGGTTGTCCGGGAAGCTGAGCTTCTGTAAAGTTGAGCTGACCAGCAGGGATCAAGGAGTACGTCGAATTTCCAGTCGCGGGCAGGGGGAGTGCGTTCGTTGTCAAGTTGGACGGTAACGCCTCGAGCGCTTTGATGATGATGTACTGGTGAGGCGCCCAAGAATTGGGTGCATCCCTGGAGCAAGAAGATGTCAGCAACGAAAATCAAGAATGATTGTTCACTTACCATTGTTGTCCCGTCCAGTCTACAAAAGTTACTGGGAACGTTCCGTTGTACTTGTTCAAGACCATGTTCAGAGAGGCAAAGTAACCGAATGCATTCTCCTGAGAAGCAAGGATCTCGTCCGGAATAATGTCGTTCCACACAGGATAAAACGTCGCAGCCGTGAATATATAGTTGCGCGCGTTTGACGTGAGGTTAAAGTCATAGAACGCAAGTTTGGAAGGATCCCACATGAGATCCAAAATTCCAGCACGCAACTCGGCAGCTACTTGAAGATGGTAAGCAACAGCCGTCGCATTGGTATTTCCGTAAAGCTCCGCTACAAGGGTATGTGCCTTGTCTGCATATGAAGGTTCAGCTCACGAAAGACAGGAAAATCATGTGTGCTCACAAAGTATACTGTTCAGATCAATCCCAATAGTATTCCTGACGTTCAGGGTACGGAGACCAGGATGACCAAGTTGTGGGTCCGCTTCAAATCGAGAACTAAAGTCCCAGCCCGATTCGGCTCCAGACGCGAGATTGCTATACAACAATGCAGCCTGGTCGTCCGTCAGAGGAGGCAGCGCGGGATCATGAGCGGTCAGGTAATCATCAATGTACGACTCTGGGCGTGGCGCGCTGTTCGCCACCGCATAACGCGCCATCCAGTAGCTCTGCCCGGTGTATGGGCTCGTTACTTGGATTGACCGGTTGTTGCGCCACCACTCGAGTTCGACCTGGGACGTGTCTCGTCAGTAGGCACTCCAAGCGTAGACCGCAAATACACACCGTGGCGCGAGACAGACCGAGCTCGAGAATCGAAGTATCGTTCGAAGCAGTAACATAATCGTAGAGCATCTTTTGCGCTTGTCAAAATCTATCCGGGATGGTTGAATACCGTTCGAAACTTACGTGACAGAACAGCGGGGGCTGGGAACGGTCCAAGTCTGCATATGTCAGCCCGGCGCCATAGGGAAAAGAGGGAACGGAACGCTCACAATAAGTACGGCCACCGTTGGGTATAAATCCGAAATCACGTATCTCATCCATAAAATTTTGCAACGTTCCGTTGACGGCATCCCAAAGCTCCGATTTCATCAAACCTTGAATGATCCAAAAGCTGTCCCAATAATCTATGTACACGAATCAGAAAAGGAAACCCATGAGAAAAACAAGTAAACAAGTCACCAACATTGTTCTCGGAAACGACCACCGGGAATGATAAAGGAGTGGTTCAGCGGGAGAAAGGTTGCTTCGCAGGCTTCGTCGGGGTATATACTACACTGCCGCGCAGAGTGATTGACCGTACGAGCGAGATCGACCCAGTACCCGTTCACGATCTGCGCAAACGCCTTGACCGTCGGGTCACTGATGGTGTTCAAGAATGCTGGCGTATCTGTAAATCCTATCAACTCGGCGACATCAAGCCCGATACCATCCCCGAGAAAGTAATTGTCCTCGAAAGAGACTATGTCGCCTTCGGTCAAGTTGGAGAGGTTGAAAGTGGCGAATTCGGCGAGGACTTGCTGAGAGGGTATGCGCGTGGGCTTGTCGACAATGATCTTTGGATCGCTAAACACCTGCGCGACATTCACAGTTTGCAATAACTACCGATCGTGGATCAATATTTGACTACGGAGGATAGAATGTACTTGCCGAGCCTGGACAAAAGATTTTTCCGATGCACCATGGCTGGACGGCGGGCAAAGGGTATTGCGAGGGCACCAGGGCGAGGGGAGCCGTGGCGCTAGCGACTGCGGTCGAGTACGGGGGGGTGGGTATTCCACTCGCAGTGTCCGGAAGGGTCGTCGTCGTCTGGGGTGCAGCATGGGCGTAGTGCGCCAGCCCAACGAGGACAGCGAGCGTTGGAACTGTAAGCATTTGCAGAGCTTCCCAAAGAACACAGAGGGAGGGAAAACTAGGCGTTTTCAATGGCTCGCCTATATCCCCATTTTATGTCCCTTCAACTCTTCAACAGATGCTGGGAGATTAAGCGAGTCGCCTTTTAGTCAGCTACTACCAAAGACGAAAATAGTGATTGTACCACCTCCTTCACAGCAATACGGTACTTACCTCCCCATTGCGAGCAACACTTGTTGATGGGAGTTGCGACCAGTCTCTGCGAAAAGACGCCGTCTTTTTACCCACTCGTGGAGCACAAGACTCTCAGGCTGCGACACTTTTTTTCGGGGGTATTCCGCTGACACCTGGGCCATCGGATCGCTGGAATAATTATTATTACACGGTGCACCTTTCACAGATGCCGACGTCAAGTACGCATGGATCAGTGGAGGTTGTAAAAAGACGTGAAAAAAAAACCGTCCAACCATCGGGGGGTACAAGTCTCCAAGATATATTGCCCTCCTACCAACAGTGGGAAGCCTCCCTGGGTGAAACGTGCCAAGTCCAAGGACCTCCGATCGGTGACCCCACGGCCCCGGGAATTGATGCCCGAGCGGGGCCATGGCGCTCCCGCATGTCACATATTCCGTGAGACAACTCCGGCGCGATGAAACGTAGAACGTCCAGGTGAGTGAGGAAAAGTGGTGATCCGAAGATTGATACGGGTGGCAGGAACTTTCAGGCACGATGATGGAAATCCCGCATCGATGAGATATAGATCCGAATGAAGGTAGGCCGTATATTCAAGGTCCCGCTTTCTCTGTCCTCTCTAGCTCTCTACTAAGGATCTGACGACATTTGTCTTTATTTAGCATGATACAAGAAAAATGTCACACCGAAGTTGGCGAGTACTTCTTGCACGCACAATCACGCATCTTGCATCGACCGGCTTATGTTGTGGTAGCAGGGCCGAACCGGCGGACCAGGTGGCGGGACGGAAGTCCGCACTGAATAGAAACGCCGCGCACTAACTCGGAAGGTGGGATGATAATTTGAGGGGGGAAATGACAGTACAGGTCGCGAGGTGTCGACCGAGGGAAAGACTCGAAGAAGTACTACGCATGGACAATCGACGTATCCACCATGCTTCGATGGACCGAAATTTGCGTACCTCTCCGCTTGCCGTAGACTAAGAGTCTCCGGACGAGGTGATCCATCTCGCGTCGGTAATGCAATTTTGATGGTTGTCTTGATCACATGCTCGTGTTGTGGACGGAGTACGGCGCTATTTCTAGTATATTGGGATTAGCACTAAGGATGGGACCTTTGTTAGAGAATAATATCCCAAATTATTCGTCCAAATTCAATTCTGCCCGTGCTCACAATCAATGGGGAGGTGTTCAATCATCCATAGCCCGGTATCGCAGCTCTCCGCGAGATGATTGTATAGACTTCTATGACGACGATAAGATGCAATGACAACGCGAACACCACATTGGGCGTCAGGTCTTTGAGGCGTGATCAACGAGGGGGGCGTAGTAGAGGGCACTCGACCCAGGATCGATCGCTGGCATCGTGGAGATGGTCGATGTAATGGGTGAGGCGAGGATCAGGCTGGTTTCTGATTCAGGCATGGCGTCAAAGATGCCCATGGAGGACAGGCGTACAGATCAAGAGACAGATCGAACCGGTTCGGTCGACGGAGAGTTTGAAGATGTCCGAACACACTGGCGTCATCGCAGCGATCCCTTGATCAAGCCTACCCGACGACTTGGACAACTAGCTAGTCCAGTACGACAACTCTAAGAAACAAAGAAGAAGCTAATTCTCGAGATCTCCTATTCGTTGATGGACTTATATATATAAATACGATCGCAACCATCCTACACTCCTCCTTCCCTCACTTTTTCTAACTAGTATCTTCCAGACTCCCGCAAGCGCGGTCTGAGCGCAATGACACTTGGATGTCTCTCAGTAAAGAGATACCAATACATCCCCCGTTTCCGTCAGGGAGCGCACAGTCCACGCTCAGGGGCTCGCTGTAAGCCCGTCCACGGACTTACTACACATATCCCTTTCCCCTTTCCCATATTCCTTTCTATATTCCTTTCCGCTTCACACCGTATTCCATTTCTCTTTCCGTATTCCCTTCTCTCTCGGAACACTAATGACGTAGCCCCTCGAACAGTATATATACCCTAAAGATCAGACATGTATGGTATCTCTTTCTCCCCTGTTCTTCTCTCTCTCTCTCAAATATACGCTCCTCCTCTTCTGACCTGTCCGACCGCGCCGCCTAGTGTTCCCGCCTATACGACGGGCTCACACTCGCGCGTCAACATTATCGTCCTTCTTTCAGAAGTCGGCCAACACATGGATTTGCAGCACCGCCGTTAGGCTAGGATCGTCCTCGACTTGTAGCGATGACTTTGGAAGACATGATGGAGGTACGTGTGTGATCCTTAGTTCAGTCAATATACCGAACGCTTGCGCTTCCGCAGGGTAAGGAATCTTTTATCGAAGCGCTTTCCGATATTCTTGAAGCTACTAATATCGAGAAGATCTTCATGATAGCTACCCAATCCCTTCCCACTTAGTTTTCAACGAGTTTTTGACCGCGTGCCGAGCTATACTCGGTTCCCCTCTCCTCGTCATTCTAGATGCCCTCGATGAATACAGAGACGCGACAACACATACGGTCCTCATGGATCTTTTGGCGAAGATCTTCCTCTCCCACCCGAATCTCTCTTCACCAGTTCATACCGAACCCGATATCATTGCAGGAATATCCAGGCGTCCGGGTTGTGCATTCGTTGTTGCTGAGCCTTTCAATGGACACTCTGATTACTAGGTTACATTGATCGCGTTTTCACCTGATGGGAAGTATGTTGTCTCCGGCTTACTTGGGATGCCGAGTTAGAGTTTTTCGTTGCTGGGCCCTTCAACGGACACGATGGACGTGACAAACGTCTTGAGGGCTCGCCGCCAAGAAGGGTCGGATCCTTGGGATAATAAGTACAAGTGACGCGGCTTCCCGGATTTAGAGGACCCCCTAAAGTAGTCAAAAAGCGACCAACCTGAGTCACAATTATCGAAGACTTGGAAGACCTACTGCCCTGGTGTCAGCAGTGGGAAGCCACCTGCGTGGGTGAAGCCCCAAATCCTAGATCGGTGACCCCACGGCCCCGGGGATTGATGCCCGAATAGGGTCAGGCTGAGGGCGCTCCACATCTCGGCGGCCCGAATGTCATATGTGTATTCCATGAGAACTTCGGCGTGATAGAACAATCCTACGAGAAAACACGAGGGTGAAGTACCAATAAGCGAACTATCGCGCTCTCTCAGCAGTACTTAGGGTGGAATCACGCAATTCGTACATAACATAGTCATATTTTCTCAACATCCCGCTCATAGGTACCCTACTGTGATTAGAAATGTAACATAAGAAAGGAAAAGAAGACGAGAAGATTCTAAGTCCAAGAAAGATATCGATGGTATCGCAAAAGAAAAAGAAAAATACAACACAGAATCAAGAATGAGAAAGGAAGTCACCGTCTCTAGTTCTGATCTATTCTATAACACTGCCCTTGCCAAGGCCGCTGCCATGTCTCCAGCAACACAGCTCCGCCAATGAGGATGAGCAAAGTCAAGCTTCCTTAGGCTTCCCAGCAAGGCTGAGTTGGATACGCCTGCCAGAGAGGCAAGATAGGAAATAAAGACCGCCATCACGTCCACCGACCGGTCGGCAGGGCCAACGATGAGGAGTCGAGCATTCTTCGGCTCGTCAAGAATGAATGGGTATTTTTCGCTTGAACACTCCCACTCCTCACCCCATGTGTCGTTTCTGTGCGGCAGCGCGAGGGCGATGTATTGGCGTGCCAGGGCCAATTGCGTTTTTGTTAATGCCGTCTGGAACTCGCCAAGGGTGAAGCCAGACGTGGGGCACGTGAAGCGCAGTTCAAACGGTCCATTGCTTGGGGTGACGATATTCGCCTTCCAGGATGATGGCGTGATCTCGTTGCCGGCACGAGAAGGCGTGTCAAACGAGATGCGTACGACGTGCGTGAATGTTTCGCATTGGCGAGTGCACAAGGCGGCAATGTCGCGGTCGTCGTCCGACAAGGCGACGTAGAGGTGGCGGATCATCATTTCGAGCTTGGTCTTGTCCGCCAGGTCGGATGGGAAGACCTTGGGAGTGTCCTGGCAGGCCTCGTCTTCCACATCCGAGTCCACGTTCGCGTCATCGGCTTCATCAACGTCCGCATCCGCATCATCGGCTTCCTTCAGATCCATGGCGTCGTCATCGACTTCATCGACATCAGT
>JBBPLF010000204.1:12953-45356 GCA_038089615.1 Aureoboletus auriporus
TCGGTCTCATCCACTTCCGAGTCGCTCCCGTTGCTTTCTGTGGCATCCAAGTCCATCGAGGGTTGAAGCACGACCTCGCAAACAAGAGGCGGCGTGGACTTGCCGCGGCGGGCGGGGCGGATGAATTTTCGCAACCATTTAGATTCGTTGGGGGCGACGGGGGCGTTCACTGGAAGGGCGAGTCCGCCGGGTTGGTGGCGCGGTCGACGAAAGGGTGCAGGAAGACGGAATATGTTGCGCTTGAACGTGGGCATGAGGAAAAATGTAGACGAAGGAAAGATATAAGAAGGGATAATAGATGGGTTGTAAAGAAGATCGCGGTCGGGAAGATAGTTGGTGGGGTTCGAACCCATCGCAGAGGGCTGGCTTTATAGGACGAGCGATGACAGTTATGGACTATCAAAGCGTGTGTGGAAGTCCACACTCTGGCTGCACCACGCTCTGAGGGTCCAATTGTACTGCCTGATATGTCAAACAGTACCGTAATCTCCAAAAACGGACTTCAATGGACTACTCACCGGCATCCATGCGGTCTTCAGACTTTCACATCTTCACACCTGTGCTACATTAAATACTTCCGCACCACGACAGGAAGCGACGTCATAGGAGTCATGTCTGGATGACCTGGTACGCGTGAATATGCCACGGAAATCATAGGCGATTATTTCCGCCGTTCCACTCTTGGACTCATCGGATCTGAGACAGTCAAAGCAAGGAAAGACACGAAAAGATAGGATTCACTGGACTTCGGTCGAGATACCATTCTCTGTGACGTGGATCACGTCATCCAGACCACTTGATTTATATGCATTTGCCGTACTGTAGCCTGTGGGATGAGTCCGCAGTCAGTTTGCCAGTGATGTATATCTCTGATGAAATATCGATACCTCGTTTGGTAGATCCTCCGATTCGTGGTAGGCTCGATAACGTGAAGACCTCACAAGCGCTCGAAGAACAAGCGGGTGTCAAAGCAAACAACTTCAGTGCAAATTCCGGGGATATTACTACCGAGCCGATCGCCGAACTGGTATGACCATGATGTCGATGCTGTACTCTGATTGGTTCCTCTAGGATTCACGCTGGCGAGCAGTGGCTCTGTTAACTCCATCTCGCGCGTTGACTGGTAGAAGAAATAGTTAGACCTATTCGATTGTTCACATAGCACACTCACCGATAAGTTCTTTTCTTCAAGTTCTATCTTGCTAGTGGGGTAATATTTATATCATGTCGACCACAATCTATATGATCCGACACTGCGAGTCGACCAAAAAGATAGTCCAACGTGATGCCAAGCCAGCATAATCTGGTACCGTGATGTTAAGGTATCCCATTGAAATAGGGCTACGAGCGGATGCTAGACAGCGGCAGACTTTGCTTGTGTGATTGCAGAGAGCCGATCTCCCGATAGTTGATTTGGCACGAGTCTAATCAAACGATCTGGTCGCTTGGGCAAAGATCTAGCGTTTCCCTCATCTATGTCACAATCACGCTCGTTTCAAGTTGTTGAAACTTGGCGTAAAGGGTGATCGCAACTCTTCAACTGGTAGGGACATCATGTTAATGCTGTCGAAACCAATAGAAAGTGACAATAATAATACCTTTGGAATTCATCTTGGGGGACCGAATTCGAACTTCAGGCTGCACCCGATGCTGATTTTGGATCCATGTGTGATGTCTTCCATGGACGATGCCTGAAAAGTGTTACGACATGGGAAATCGACACTGTTGAGGGAACAGGAACTCTGTTGAGAAAACAATGAGGTGCTTTACGCTCACTGCCGTTGACAAAGAACGAACTGTGTCGCGGCACAGCGAGTGGATGAATAGCCGCGAACGAGAGCACAAAACAGCGAGAGCCGTCCCGAGAACCACCAACTTGTGCTCTCACGCATTCAGAAAAGATGTGGGTAATAAGCCCAAGAAAGAGGCTGATAGAACATTTTGTAACCAGTGTTCGATGTTTAAGAATTAGGATCATTGAATACTCGAGGACTCGTTAGGTAATGCCAGCAGGTGTGTGGATGTACCAGGATCCGGCGAGTTCAAGTACCTTGACGTGCGGTATTCTCTCCCTTTCTTCGATCCCCCTTTTCAATGTCCACACTCCACCTCGGGGCCGTCCATTTTGTTCGCCGAGGATCTCGCTGCCTAGTTTGACCTGTCCTTTGCGCCGACCAACTTGCATAAAAGAGGCGATGATTCGGCCAAGACACAAAAATCGTACTTATGTCAAACATTAGCGCAATGTCACAACGAAGTAAAGTATGTGTATTTGACCATGAGGCGTTTAACCAGCGGTTCAAACTTGCGGTCGACCATGCTTAGCGAAAATACATCAACATCTTTGCGAGACAGAAGAGAAACACACAGGGGTACGTTGCTGAGACTGTCCCACCAGACCTTGCATTTGAACATCGTGCGGGACAGACTATTGAATAGTTTGAAACCGCTCTTTTGCCTTGTCGCCCTCGCAGCACCGAAATAAAGCTTGACCACCGGCATCTTGCATTTCTTGATATCCTCCTCTTCCATTTGCTGCGCAAGGAATTTGTCAGATTCAATGCGGAGGTTTTCTGTTCCGCGTCCCTCGTACTAGTATGGACGCGACTCGGCGTCTCCAGCTTCCTCTGTTGCTACGGATTGTCGCCAGCGTGCTCTGATGGATGGTGCACAAGAGAATTCGACGAAGGAGGAGATGTCTCATCGTCATCGTCGAGTCGTGCTTGCATCTCGCTCGATGGAATTTTGTCTGCAAAGGGGTCAGGGCAAAAGAATTAATTAATTACATAATTCGGATGAACAGGTCAGGTGACTTCGCCGTCCGTGCAACTCGGACGTCCTCCATATTTTGCCATTGTGGGGGTATTTTTGGTGCATATGTAAGTTACCCTCGCGATTCCCTGGGAAAATGGTGCAATTGAAGCCAACGTTAACGACCCATCACCCTCTCGCTGACACCCACACCGACGTCCAAGTTCATCCAATTTCGACAGCCCTCCCTGGTCATATCCCAGGTACCCATTCCTCCAATCCGCGGGTGTGCGTCCTCTATTCCGTACGACCCCCTCGCGCGATCAAGGCCGATCAGCTGGGTAGGTGGTGACCCTGATGCGAGGGGGAAAACCGTTGACGGTGCTACTAGACCGATACATTTGAGGTACCGTTCGAGCAAGATTGTCGTCGCGTTCAGCGACAAGGCCGACTCAACAAGACCGCCGTCATCTTGCCTCGTTTTACAGGTTGCTTGCTCCTTCTTGCCTGTGCTTCGGGTACATATATTCGTGCCCCTCGTACAGCATTCATCCTTCAAGTTTTTATCCGCCGCTGATTGGATCTGGATCACAGAGGACATCATCTGATACCTTGGATCACGAGGAGGCGCGTCGCAGAGATGTCGATGATAAGATACTCGGACATGTTTACTAGTCGATTGGCCGTGCAGTTTTGTGGGTATGTAAAGTACTTCGCAGCAGAAAAGTCCATTCGAATTCGTGCATCTCGTGCCCCCCTCGCAGTGGTGACTGGTGCAGTGCTCATCTTTTCGTCCTGCTATACCACATGTATGTGGGCGTCCAAAGATGCAGAAGCTGTTGAACACGTTTAAGTTATCGCGTCCGTCGTCCGTGATCAACAAGGGTGGTAGATCAGTCTCTGCAAGACGTTGGGTGTCAACTTGAAGGTGGGAATGACACTGGCATCCACAACGAGCGCATCATCTCTTGTTTCCATGATACCGACTAAGTCACGGTGATGTTGCTTCCCAAAGTCATTTGGTGTAGCAGCATGAGATTTCGCTCTCCCTTCAACTTCTATCACGTGGTGTTTCAGTCGCTGGTTGTGGCCGACGCCTGAAGCTTGAAGTTTGACATTATGATTGATATCGATAACAGAGATAAGTACAAGGTGAAGGTAGTTAATCGAGTGCGACGTCAAAGCACTCTATCCATCGTTTCCCATGCACAAAATGACTCAGATCAAATTGTATCATTGGAGCGCCAAGAACCAAGGCTGGAGCAATGCAGAAAGCAGACCTTAGATAGTAGTGTGGTATCCAAAGGACGAGGGCGCCAGATGCATCTCGCAGCCAGCGATCGGCACCGAGTGTCCATGTCCGTGTATCATGGTAAACATGTAGAATCGAACCCGTGGGGTAAGGACGAAACGACCACAGACACTGTCTCGGCATCCCAAATCCGCAGTGCACCGTCATAAGAGCCAGAGACAACGCGCTTTCCATCGGGTGAAAACACGACTGAGAAGATGAGACCAGTGTGCCCAAGGAAGGGTCAAGCAACGACAGAGCTTGTCTCGGCATCCCGAATGCGCACTGTTGTGTCGTCAGAGCCAGAGACGACCCACCTTCCATCAGGTGAAAACGCGACTAAGACGGAATGAGTGTGTCCGTTGAAGGGCCCAGCAACGATAGAGCCTGTCTCAGCATCCCAAGTCCGCACTGTCCTGTCGTCAGAGCTGGAGACGACTCTCTGTCCATCAGGTGAAAACGCGACCGATCTAACCCAAGCAGTGTGTCCGTTGAATGGCCCAGCAATGATAGAGCCAGTCTCGGCATCCCAAATCCGCACTGTTCTGTCGTCAGAGCCGGAGACGACCCGCTTTCCATCAGGTGAAAACACGACCGAGAAGATAAAACCAGTGTGTCCATTGAAGGGCTTAGCAACGATAGAACCTGTCTCGGCATCCCAAATGCGCATTGTTGTGTCGTCAGAGCCGGAGACGACCCGCTTTCCATCAGGTGAATATGCGACCGAACTGACGTAACCAGTGTGTCCGTTGAAGGGTCCAGCAACGACGGAGCCTGTCTCGGCATCCCAAATCCGCACTGTTCTGTCAACAGAGCCGGAGACGATCTGCTTTCCATCAGGTGAAAACCCGACTGATTGGACCAAAGAAGTGTGCCCTCTCATGACGCTCTGTAAAGATGGCATGAGTTCAACATCCCCGAGTTTCCTTCGAACAATCTCCTTGAGTCTGTGACTGCATATCCCTCGAATCTGCGATCTCTCTCGCCACATTGGCACTGCAGAGATATACAGATGCGGTGTGCTCTGACAAATTATTCCTCGGAAAACTCTCATGAATTTGACGACCTCATATGCCAGATCAGCCAAATTCTTGTCACTGTTCTATTGCATCGTCAATGTCGTCAAAATTCTGATACAGGAGATTCACCAACCCGATACCGTTGTTCCAGTATTTCCATCGCCGGTATTACCACCCTAGTTTCACCCACCAGGCTGAGTGCCTCCAGCCAAAACAGCAATCTAGAATGCATGAAGGACTTGATATCAGACAGCCCATCAAAGTCCGACGGCTTAGTCTTCGAGAGATCCAGATGCGTCGCAAAATACTGACAAGCATATGTAAGGGACAATCCTGAACACGTTGACGTAGCTCAGGGACATCTTCATTTAACACATCAGATGTCTTTTAGACCGCATATATTGAAACGCAATCGCTCCTTCATGAGCCACAGGCAGCAACAGGCGAGAACCCGATGCTGATCTGATGGATCGATGAACCATGGCTTGCTCCCACAACGCTTGAAGATGAAAGCATGGCGGATGATGGGCCTTTCAATGCTAAAAGTTGATCGATGGCTTTGACCGTCATCGGCAACTGTCCAACAACGACTACACCGAGAATGGCTTGGTACTCGTCCACGAAGCGGGCATCCTCCCAGTCACCAGCTGACTCCAGCACAGTAGCAAGCATGCTATCGAGTCTTTCCATGCTCGTGTCACCGTTTGACATAAGCAGATACTCGAGACTGATTTGCGGATGAATGGTATTTTCGACGAACGATACCACGGTTGGCGCCAAAATGAAGACCCCCTTCATGTAGCGTAAGAGTTTGAGCATCGTTGGACTTCCCGGCCAGTAAAGTGGTAGTCGATAAGAGGGGCGGCTCCCACGGATTCTGCGCATGTTAACCTCTAAAAAATTTGTGCACATCCTCCGTGGGTGGTGGAAGGTCAACCCGACTGATACGATTGATACTTGGAGATGTCATGAATGGCTCAACGATTGTCTGATTCGGCCCGACTGGTGATAAGAGCTTTGGGCGGTGGAAGAACCTGGTTGAACCTCTTTGCTATAAGGTCCATGAGCACCCTACGGGTCTTGTCCTCTCCACATTCATCAAGAGCATCTAGAATCACGAGGAGGGGGGAAAGCGTGATTCCACATGCCGTCAGAGGCTCATCAATAAGCCTTGTAAACTAAACAGCAAGGGATTTGGTAGCTAACTCGAGATTTTGTGTGATGGCTTCAAGGATGCCAACTCGGATATCCGAATTGTTGACGGCGAGTTGATATGCGATGGTGCGGATGACGAGGCTAGGATGACTCGAGGTGGGGTCGTCCCTGTCAAAGAACAAGTATGCAGCGCACAGTCCTCGATATACCTCAGCAACAGAGTGTGCTATGGCACTCTTGCCAAAACCTGCGTCACCACATAACCAATGGATCTTGGTGTCGGATGACAAGTCATTTGCCCAATAGAGAATGGGATCGATGACGTTTCGCCGTGTGCCATGTAGACATCCATTGCGCCCGGAGGGATCCATAACGGCAGGACCGAGGACTTTATTGAAACGCGCTAACAACATAGATGAGCTATACAGAATGGGAGAAAACATGTTGCGCGACCTTGCTCTATATGGCTGGCTGTCAAAACGGATTCGAGCTCAGAACTAGGGATTTGATTTTGAGTTGCTAACAACATCTATGAGGGAAATTGGAGAAAACAGACGACCGACTGTGATCTGCATGACTGTCCATCGAAGTGGGTTCAGGGTTGAGGACTTGATGGAGCAGCACTAACAACATTTGTCGACTCAAGGAATGGAGAGAAAACACATGACAGACTTTGCTGTGCACGACTGTATGTCGAAGCGGATTCCAGATTGGGGATTTGATTAGGAAATTTTTACATGAGCCAAGGGAAACGGGAGAATATATATTGACCAACTGTGTTCTGTATGGCTTGCTGTCGCAGTGAATTCGACTATTAAAGTCTGTGGTTTAGAAAACCGTAGCGTCCTTGAGTAAGATATTGACGTGTTAGCCTTTGACATTTGTAGATATCAGCTGGCGAGAACGTAGATGTAAAGTCTGGCTCTGAAGATGAATGGTAGGACAGAAATGCAGGTGAAAGGAACGTACGAATTTCAGGAGAGACACTGAAGCAGTGGTGGGTGGCGGTCGAGAACTTGACAGACGGGGTGCTTGTTCGGACTCGGAAGCCTTCAGCCTGAGGGTACCTGCGAATCAGAATATTACATAATTTGGCGATGTTCAATGAATCAAACCAGTTTACTTAAATTCGACTCCCGCTGCTGGACTCATTTGATGCCAATCTTGTCAATTCTCGCCAATATATAGTCTACAGGGAATGCCATACGATGAAGTACTACTAATGAGCAAGCCATCATAGTATGACCAGTACTTAGAGCGGAATCATGCGTATGGTGTCTCGTGAAATCCCATTTTTTAAACAGCCTGGTCATAGGTACGCAACATAAAAAAGGAAAAGAGGGCGAGAATATTCTAAGTCTAGAAATGATGTCAATGGTATCGTAGAAAAAGCAAAAATAATACAAAAGAGATTCAAGAATAAGAAAGGAGGCCAGCGTCTCTAACTATTCTACAACACTGCCCTTGCCAGGGCCGCTGCCATGTCTCCAGCAACACAGCTCCGCCAATAAGGATGAGCAAAGTCAAGCTTCCTCAGGCTTCCCAACAAGGCTGAGTTGGATGTGCCTGCCAGATAAGCGAGGTAGGAAACAAAGACAGCCATCACGTCCACCGACCGGTCGGCAGGGCCAACGATCAGGAGTCGAGCATTGTTCGGTTCATCTAGAATGAATGGGTATTTTTCGCTTGAACACTCCCACTCCTCACCCCATGTGTCGTTTCTGTGCGGCAGCGCGAGGGTGATGTATTGGCGTGCCAGAGCCAATTGCGTTTTTGTTAATGCCGTCTGGTACTCGCCGAGGGTGAAGCCGGATGTGGGGCACGTGAAGCGCAGTTCAAACGGTCCATTGCTTGGGGTGACGATATTCGCCTTCCAGGATGATGGCGTGATCTCGTTGCCGGCACGAGAAGGCGTGTCAAACGAGATGCGTACGACGTGGGTGAATGTTTCGCATTGGCGGGTGCACAAGGCGGCAATGTCGCGGTCATCGTCCAACAAGGCGACGTAGAGGTGGCGGATCATCATTTCGAGCTTGGTTTTGTCCGCCAGGTCGGATGGGAAGACCTTGGGGGTGTCCTGGCAGGCCTCGTCTTCCACATCCGAGTCCACGTTCGCGTCATCGGCTTCATCAACGTCCGCATCCGCATCATCGGCTTCCTTCAGATCCATGGCGTCGTCATCGACTTCATCGACATCAGTGACCTCGTCATCAGCTTCATCAACGTCCACGTCGATGTCCGAGTCCTTGTCATCGTCCTCGGGATCGTCCTCGGTCTCATCCACTTCCGAGTCGCTCCCGTTGCTTTCTGTGGCATCCAAGTCCATCGAGGGTTGAAGCACGACCTCGCAAACAAGAGGCGGCGTGGACTTGCCGCGGCGGGCGGGGCGGATGAATTTGCACAACCATTTAGATTCGTTGGGGGCGACGGGGGCGTTCACTGGAAGGGCGAGTCCGCCGGGTTGGTGGCGCGGTCGACGAAAGCGTGCAGGAAGATGGAATATGTTGCGCTTGAATGCGGGCATGAGGAAAAATGTAGACGAAGGAAAGATATAAGAAGGGGTAATAGATGGGTGGTAAAGAAGATCGCGGTCGGGAAGATAGTTGGTGGGGTTCGAACCCATCGCAGAGGGCTGGCTTTATAGGACGAGCGATGACAGTTATGGACCATCAAAGCGTGTGTGGAAGTCCACACTCTGGCTGCACCACGCTCTGAGGGTCCAATTGTACTGCCTGATACGTCAAACAGTACCATCCCCAAAATGGACTTCAATGGACTACTCACCGGCATCCATGCGGTCTTCAGACTTTCACATCTTCACACCTGTGCTACATTAAATACTTCCGCACCACGACAGGAAGCGACATCATAGGAGTCATGTCTGGATGACCTGGTACGCGTGAATATGCCACGGAAATCATAGGCGGTTATTTCCGCCGTTTCACTCTTGGACTCATCGGATCTGAGACAGTCAAAGCAAGGAAAGACACGAAAAGATAGGATTCACTGGACTTCGGTCGAGCTACCACCCTCTGTGACGCGCATCACGCCACCCAGACCACTTGATTTACAGACATGTGTCGCTGTAACCTGTAGGATAGGTCCGCAGTCAGTTTGCCAGTGATGTAATTTGCGATGAAATATTGATTTTACGTCACTCGGTAGATCTCGTGGTCTCTCTCTATCCGATTCGTGGTAGGTATAAGGTTCGAGTGCTCGAAGAACAATCAGGCGTGCGTCAAAGCAAACGACTTCGTTCAAACACCGAAGTTATACTGCGGAGCCGATCCGAGTCCCCGAAGCAGTATGACGCTGTACTCTGATTAGTCCCTTCAGGATTTACGCTTTCCACTGGACTGGCTCTGTCAATTCTATCGCGCGTGCGTTGGCTGGAAACGATTGGTAGTTAGGTCATACTGGCGATAATTATTCATATAGCATACTCACCAATAATTCTATAGTGGTGCGATATCAACTTTGTCATTCAGCGCCATGTCCACTACGATCTATGTGATGACGGATCGTATTACCCTGCGAGTCTAGTCCGACTTGATGGCAAGCCAGTATACTATGGCGAGGTCGAGCCATCCTGTTGACGTGATCACCTGTTCGAATTCCACCCATCAAAGTGCCAATGCGCCTCTGTCTAGGGCGATGACCTTCATTCCATCAAGCTGCTGGTACCAACTCCAGAGATTAAACGCGACATTGTTCACAGATATGGACCGATCTAGTTGTCCTAGTGGCCGGAGTTCCGATGCACATCGTGCAGACTCGTTAGGTGGTACCAGTATGTCGTCGTCGTTCGATGAGTGGGAGGAATTCAACTCCCACTGCGGTCCGCTATGTGCACCAGCATTGCGCATTCTCTCCCCCTTGAACGACCTTCTCGATGTTCATACATCACCTGTGACTTCTCCCAAGTCCTTGCATGGTTTCCTGTGCGCCTTCCGTCACTGTCATCAAGACCTTCCTGGGGCACCTCGACGTACCGTATCATATATGGGTGCGGGAATTGTCGACAAGGTTCTCTGACAAAAAACACATTCCGCCAGTCCGAAGGAATATCTAATCCAAGGAAAGTCATGCGTCCAAAGGCTCACCTGACGGCGCGACATCTCTATCATGCTCAGATCAAATGTACTGACGTCAACGAGCAACGAAAGCGAAAGCGAAAGGCATAACAACTCAACAATAGCAACATTGTCCTTTACCCCGGATCAGCTTGCATTAAGAAGCAAAAATCGCGCTTACGAATGACATACCCCCATGTTTACGTTTTCCATCTTGTCGTGCCGAAGAAAGAAGGATGATAAAAACACAGCACCAAAGTACCAAACCATGTACATCCTCAGCCAAGCACCACGATAATACAACAACGCACCTGCCCCCTCCTCCCTCGTACCTAATCGACCATCGTGAGGAGTCCCCCGCCATATGCCATGCTTTCGAATATGACTGTTCTCCACACGCAGAGTGCAAATTCTTGTGCTTCCTCTTCCAGCACCTAGATCCAATGTTAGTGTAATGCCACCATAAATGAGGAACACCTACTGGTTCGAGACCATCTATGAGCTTTTGGGGACTCTTGTGATCTTTGAGATGTTCAAGGACAAACATGATCAGGTCGTCGTCTTCCAACTCACCGAGTTATGTAACCATGAGGCGTTTGACCAGCGGTTCAAACTTGCGATCGACCATGCTCTAACAAAAACGCATCGGCCCGTGTACGAGGCGGAAGAGAAACAGACAGGCGTACGTCGTTGAGACTGTCCCACCGGACCTTGGCTTTAAACAGGCTTTGCTTGTCGTGTGGGACAGATTCTTTGAACCATCCAACTGCTCCTTTGCCTTGTCGCCCTCTGCAGCACTGAAATCGAGCTTCACTAACGAGACCTTGCGTTTCTTGATATCCTCTTCTCGTCCAAACACGGCAGTCTTGGTATCTTTGGGCGGGGTCTCGGTTTTGGCTGAGGCAGGTGCGATTGACATGTTGAGTTTGACGGGTGCACCGTCGTCGAGGAGCATGCCGGCCATGCGCTGTTCCTCGGAGAGCGCTTGCATATCTTCCGTTTGACGAGTGAAAAATTTCGGATTCGATACGGAAGCTCTCTGCTTCATGGTCTTCGTACGCACGCGATTCGGCGTCTCCGGCTTCCTCTGTGGCTACACGGCGTGCTCTGATGGTGGATATAAGAAAATGGGATGAGACGACGCACCTGTCGACGTGGAACAACTCGTCGTTTTCATTGTCGTCCCAGACGTCGAGCGGTGCTTGGATCTCGACGCGATCGTGTTCCTCTGCTTCCATGATGGCATTTTGACGGGCAATCGACGAGCATTCCCGAGGCCCGTTTGTTCAACGTTCAGATTGTAGCATCCCTGCGGTCCCTCTCCGTTCCTCGTCCGTCTTTGGTCCTTTGAATGCACTGGTGGCGCGTCCTTTTGACAACAACTTCCACTCCGTCGACATTGTTTCACCCCCTTACAAGCATCAGTACCTGAGCTCATGAGTCACTTCTCGCCCTCTTGTCCTCGTGTCGCCCTTTCATCCCCTCACCCTCTGCGCTCTTGCTTCCCCTGCCTTCTCATCTTCCACTATTCGTCCATTTCGTCCGTCACTCCGCTACGCAGAACTCGGAGCACGATGTCATGCTCTCGTCGACCGCGGTTGGGTTTGGGGTAAGATGGGTAGATAGGGTCTTAAGACGTTGCAGGTCCTTTCCGTCAAAGCTGTCGCTCAAAATTGACGTGCCACCTGTTTGAAGTGTCCCAACACGCTCACTACAGTGTTTAGTTGTCCCTTTTAATTCCATGTATGGACCCGACAATTCCTCTGTCACACCATCCTTGAGTACTTCCCAAACCGCAGCACAGTCAGTCATGATGAGTCACGAAGGTCCGAACACCTCGAAAGAACTCCAGCGTACCACCCCGAGGCCACCAGTACGAATTAACTCTCCCCACCGTCGTACGTTCTCCGTTACCCCTAAGCGATCCAGCACAGAAGCCCAACGGCATCAATGCTAGACCGACGCTCGCACCCGCACCGAGACGAAAACGAATGAAACATTCCCATCAACCACCCTCTCAACACACTACAGAAGTCTTGGACGAGGACAATGATGGGCGCCACAACCCCGTCGACGCGAGCCCCAAACCTACTGCCCGCACTCCACTTCCGCGCAGGACACCAGCTCCGAGGAAGAGCCACCCGTCGGGCCGCTCAAGATTGTCGGAAATGATCCGTTTGAAAGTATTCAAAAGCCGATCATCGCTCCTTCTCCATCCGTCCCCCACCTGCCTACCATCCCTACTGTCCCACCAAATGGGCATGTCAGTGCAGAGACCAGCCCATCCAAGACGGTTGTTTCAAGTGTAGACGCTCCAGGTCCGCGACGGGGAACAGCATCCGCACCTAAACACGATTGCCGAACCTCAATGGCCTTTTTCGGTTCCCTCCGTGGTCTATTTCGAAAACCGAAAGACAAGGAAATGGCCGAAAAGGAATAGAACGAGGGGAATTCCTTGCCCAAGCCAAACGGGTCCATGACAGGGCCAGCGCCGGTGTAGGAGACGAGGACGGATGCGAGGATCAAGGGGAAAAGGCAGGGAGGTGGATTCGGACCAAGACATGATGCCAGCGGTGAACACGGAGCGAGGTAGATTAGGAACGAGGCTACGCAAGGGACGACCGCGTAGGTTAAATGAGTCCGGGTCCTTTTCCCCCGGATGGATGGGCCACGGATGGTCATGGTGTGAGTGCGAGCATGACTGAGTTGGACTGATCGGGAACGCATCGGGGGACGGTCAAACCGAAGAAGTTGTCTGTGGCGGATTTGAGGGGGAGTGGACGGGGACATTCGGATAGGGGGGTGGATGGACGAGTGTCTAACAAAGCGAGGGCGATAGAAGAAAACGGGAACCGTCGCGAACCTGTCTTTCGGGGCATGGCGAGGGACAAGGGGAGAGTCGAAGAACAAAAGAGGGTGCTTGGCCGTCGCGAGTCTGTTTCCAAGAACGCAATTATGGATCTCGACGCCGAGCATAAACGCACAGCGACAGGGTCCCCCACATTGAGCCGCAAATCATCTGTGACGCATCGTCGATCTGCTTCGTTGATCGTGGTGGATGCTCACGCGGTGATGTCTTCCTCAACAGGCTCTTGGCAGAAGCCGGTAGTGGAGCCTGTGCCTCGACCTGCGTCACCATCTAGGACAGCGTCGACTAAACCGCAACTGAAGCGACAGTTTGGCAACGGACACGCGACGCATGCCAAGAATCAGAGTTTGATGAGTATCGTTGCGGACGTGACGGGTCAAGCCTTCAGGTGCCGAGTGAAGAGGAGAGAACGAGGTCGTTGGATGCTCCGCGGGCGCCGAGGTCTGTTGAAGGAGACAGCAGAGGTAGGAAGGAGGGCGAGTTTGGCGATGGAGATGATGCTGCACTGGGACAAGGATCAGGACGGGGACAGGCACAAGGACAGGGACAGGGACGAGCTGTGGTCAAGATGCCACCAAGATCGGCGTTGCGCAACGCGAGCGGTACGCCCTCACCAAGTCCCGGGCCTGTCATTGTGGATTCAGACGCAAAGAAAAAGGGAGAGGAGGAATGAAACCTGCTGGTGGATTCCATGTCGATTTCGTCGTACGAGACTGGGAGGGACAGTTTGAATGAGCTTGAACGTTTGAACACTCAGATACAGTACTCCAAGTCAGGCCCTTCGGGTCGATGCCGTGGATCATAACTTCAGGATATCACATACTACGCGACTTCCCGCATGATATTATGACTGATATGATTCAATCTAGCACTTGCATTCACCGGCTTTGCGTTGGTATCTAGTACCGTGAGGAGAGGGCCTCAGTCATAATCTCCGAAGTCGACGAATATCATATATACTCACGCATCACCAGAGTTACACCCGGCTTTGCTGCACTCAGCTTGGCTGCCAAGGATGGGGTTCACCTAGTATTCACAGCGTCAGCCATGATCGAGGAAAAAAACATGGAAGTGGGCGTACGAATTGCATTTCGAGTTTGTTGGTTTAAACGTCAATGTCGCTCAGAATCAAAAGGATGGATTAAACTGAATAGATCCAGGGTGTATCACCCCACTCTATACATATGGGGCCAGTCCCTTCGAGTCGCAGGCTGGATTCCAAACTTCAATGACGCGGTCAGATCATGATCATTCTGATCGTTCAACAAATGCCTCACTGGCATTGTATTGGCAGTCGGCTATTGGGAAATGCTATCGGACACGTCGAATCGTTCAAACGACCGAGTCAACATCAGGGACGCTCAAAGTATAGAACCAGACTGTCTTGCTGTCGTCTTCAAGTTGGGCGCTGATTTGGAAGTAGTTTTTCGCAACGACTCGAAAATCACGATCGTTTTCTACTAGGTCCCTATTTTGGAGTCGGACACCACCAAGTTCAAGTTAGCAAGCAGCTTGATCAAAGAGCTGCGATGTTGCATGCGAAATCAATCTACATAAATGCCGAGTAAGTACTAGTAGTGGTACACTCCATTATGATCGTTCGAGCTCTCCCTCCATGGGTCTCATCATGCTCGCCTACCTCATGCTCCACTTCCTCCGAGTCCGAGTCACCCTCAATGTCCGGCCATCGCACGCGCAACAGAGTTACCTTGATCTGATATCCCGTTCCGACGTTCGTATGACCAAACTCGATCCCCTCATTTCGCTATTCAAATCAAAACCGGTCCTCATTAAACACCACCGAGACGACAGAGTAAAAAAACAAAACGCGTACAAGAACGTTTTGGATCGCGGACAGCGTGTCGTTCAAAGCGACCACTATCTCCTCGTTGTTCGTGGGATGACGCAAATGAAGCCAAGGTCTTGCGGTGTATCGAGCAATTCGAGGTCGATGCCACGAGTCGAGATATTTTCGAGGAGTTCATACCCGTCTGTTGCCCAAAAACGGAGGCAAAAAGTCGAATCCCACGTCCACCACGGGAAGATTAGTACGTACCAAACGGCTGCCCACTTTTACTTGCGATCACAATCACAATCGGCCTGTGCACGTTGGGTGGCACTTACTCATGGCGGACGACCATCAACCCACGGTCTTCCAAGGAGTGACAGTTCTCATTACATGATCTGCTGTGACGACGTGAGCCAGTTGGAAATACCATCGTCACGCCGAGCGCAAACCTTGACGAGGCTTGCTGTGGTGTCCCGTATTCTTCAAATTTATGTTCCTCTTCATCAGCGCCGGAGATATGTGATGAGGATTATTCAGAAACGAACCGTTCTACGACGCCCGAGATGTTACACTTCTCTTGAAGCGATGAGTGCGATTCTTGTTTGCCGTATGCTTCAGTCTGAGAATTGTTGCCAGTGCGCTCTTGTGGCTGTCGGTTTCGAGGTCGGCGAACGGGATGACATGGTAGAGTCTTTCTTGGATGTTGAATCGTCTTCGACAATCCTTTCTTCGTTTCCAACATTAACCAACCGTCAGTTGAACATACGATTCACACACATTCTTGATGGGAAGGGATTGAGCACTCAGAGGACAATGATCGTCCTCGCTCCCCATCCTTAGAAGACAAGTTCACGATGTCATGCGTCGAGGGTACATCGGTACCCTGCATGTCGAGTTCAAACCCCGCCCATGATGTTTGTAGCAGTCTCAGAGGATGATGCATTCAAAGACTCGCTGCGAGTTGGTCTTGGCGTAGTGGTCGATCGGCGATCATTGTCAAATACCGACACAGAGCGAGAGTTGTCACCATTAGATGTCCGAGTGGCCGCAGGATATGTTGCTAGGTCCGTCAGTGTGCGTGAGTCAGCCGTAGCATTACTCAGTAGGGGGTTGCTTTCCGCCATGTTCGATACAGCCCAAGTGTGTGCAGTCGCTGCCACCGTCGTCTCGACTGTACAAAAAAACATGCGCCGTTTTGACATCCTGATCTTGAGTGGTCGATTCCTTATCTGTGATATTGCCTACCGCTTGTTCAACCTTGTTTTGCGAGATCGTCTCGTTCAACTTTCCACCGCCGATAGGTTGTCAGTCTGAACCCATCGATATTCCATTGGTTTCGGAACCAGAACCACGGGAGATGGAGCGTACACCCGATTCTCCATCAGTATTTTCTGAAGAGATGAGGCACGATATGCGACTCGCGATGTTGTTTGTATGGTCTGTTTCTATTCACATCCAACTGGGGCGAGGACCACATGTTCTCGCTGATCATGATCATCGAGACTTCTCAGACGCTCGCGTTCTGGTGACGGAGGTGGATACATCGAGGTTGTCCGACTGACTTTTGAGCTCGCGTCAACGTGCGACCCTACGATTTCTTTTGTCAGCGTGATGCGAATGCGAAACGTAAAGAGACTTTGAAGGAGACGCACCGGTTGTATCAACAACATCGATGGCAGGGTCTTTGTTACTTTGACTCAGTGACTTCAGAGGGTTGCGTCACAACGGAACTAGATGCATATCAGTAGGGATGTCAAGTTGTTCTCTGCATCACATACTAGACGAACTGATCAACTTGGTCACTTCGAATCTCAGTTTCATTGCATTTCTCCGTTCTAGTGACAGTCTCTGTCATTACTACCGATTGTTCGTGTTAAACGGTTAACTCTTGTGGATTCGTCTTGGACACTTTGTTCTGTTCATTGATTAGGGTGTCAACATTTGCGACAGGCAACCCATGTGACGAAGATGGATGGTCGTAGGGGTTGCCCCTCGTCAAGCATTTTATGACCCCCCTGGCTCCCGAAATTCGTCGTCAGGTCCAGCAGCCAATGAGGTGTAGACGTCGTCATGCGACATGTCAACCGTCCATTTGCCGGTCTCTTCTTTGCCACGTTCGATCGTAGTTATGTCGAGATGTTCATCTCTATAAATCAAATTTGTCTGTAGTGACATCTCGACGATAGAAGAAACTCACTTGTAACCCGTCGTACCATGGGACGAACGAACAGCACCGACATCATGGTCTCTACATGGAATAGTGAGAATGACGATGTGCTTGTCGGTGGTTGATTCCATGCTTTCGGTTTGTGCTGTTGACATGATATGGGTCAATTACCCACTGAGCGTGCGTAGATCATCCTGCGTAGACGTGTGGCCCTGGTACGCTTCATGCGGAGGTTCATCATCAACACTTTCAAAGGGGTGCGTTGTCGATGGAGTATCCACCTCGTAATTCGAAATAGAATGAAGAGGGGATAAGTCTCTCCCTTACATTGTTACGCAGTGAGAGATTCAGATGTGCTACCGCTGGCGCATTCGTTCAAGACTGCTTCGACGTGCTGGACAAGAATATCCATCGATCTTGGGAGTTGTCGCACTCAGGGAATTCTACAGGGCACGTGGGTTACATGATGAGAGAAACTGACAAATTTTCCTGGTCTGCCCCGACCATACCTTAAGAATTCACAGACACTAGAGTACTTTCAAATCGTTACTGGGATCCATTACTCGAAGCATCAGGCACTTCTTTTGTTTGTCCATGAGAGTTGGCAGTGACACCTAATACAGTAGAATTGGCATGCTCGACCACAAATTTAGTGTGGTTTTTCTGAGACGTGATGTGCACATCTGAATGAACAAACACCTTTATGGATATCGCTCGAGTTGAGGTACCGGTAGATAGATCCAGCACGTTTTCCTGAAGAGACACACCTACATTGGAATCGTTCCCTAGTCGGTGGTCGCTACGGCCACGTCAGCGATGGCTTCCAAAGTGAAAAGACAAACAACTCGCCCTGAGCTGGCACAGCCGACCACTTTCGTAGGTCTGGCCTGACTTTTCCATTCCCATGCAATGCCACGTGGGGATCCAGCCCTGGCCCCTCTTTTATCGAGTGATGTGGCCAAAGTTCACAGATGTGTCTCCAGAGCTGGAGACAACCCGCTTTCCATCAGGTAAAAATCCAACTGATTGGAACGACCGAAGAAGTGGACCCTCTCATGACGCTCTGCAACGATGGCATGGGTTCAACACCGCTGTGGCTCCTTCGAACAACCTCCCTGAGTTTGTGACTGTGCATCCCTCGAATCTGCAATCTCTCTCACCACATTGGCACTGCAGAGGTATAAAAGTGCGGTGTGCTCTGTCTGACACACCTCGGAAAACTCTCAAGAATTACACGACCTCATTTGCAAGATCAGCCAAATGCTTGTCGCCGCCCTATTGCATCACCAATTTCGTAAATATGCAGATACGAGAGATTTACCAACCCGACACAATTGTTCCAGTACCGCGAGTCTAGTCCAACTTGATGGCAAGCCAGCAGACTATTGCGATGTCGAGCTATCCCATTGACGTGATGGCCTGTTCGGATTCCACCTACCCAGTGCCAATGCGTCTGTCAGGGGCGATGGTCTCCACTCTACCAAGCTGCTGGTACCGACTCGGGAAATTAAACGCGACAATGTTCAAAGATATGGATCGATCTACGTGCCCTAGTAGCCGGGATTCCAATGCACGTCGTGCAGACTCGTTGGGTGATGTCAGTACGTCGTCGTCCAATAAGGTGTTCAACTCCCACTGTGGTTCGCGCAACGTGCACCGGCATTGCGCATTCTCTCCCCCTGAAACGACCACTCGATGTTCTTACACCACCTGTGACTTCTCCCAAATCCTTGTATGCTTTCCTGTACCCATTCCGTTACTGTCATCAAGACTTTCCCCGGGCATCTCGACGTACCGCACATACGTGTGGAAGCCCTCGTCGAAGTTCTCGTCAACGATACATACATTCCCCCAGTTTGACGAACGAGTATTGAATCCAAAGCAAGTCGTGCATACAAAGGCTCACCTGACGGCGAGACATCTCTATCATGCTCAGATCAAATGTACCGACGTCAACGAGCAACGAAAGCGCAAGGTATAACAACTCAACAATGACAACATTGTCCTTTACCCTCGATCAGCTTGCATAAAAGAAGCCATCATTTGCCTAAGAAGCAAGAATCGTACTTACGAATGACACACGCCCCATGCTCACGTTTTAACTTTCACGTCCACCTTGTCGCGTCAAAGAAAAAAAGGATGATAAAACACAGCACCAAAGCACGTACATCCTCAGCCAAGCACCACGGTAACGCTACAACGCACCTGCCCCCTCCTTCCTCATGCTTAATCGACCATCATGCGCTCCGTGAGGAGTCCCTCGCCATATGCCATGCTTTCGAATATGACTTGTCTCCACACGCAGAGCGCAAATTCTTGTGCTTCCTCTTCCAGCACCTAGATCCAATGTCAGTGTAATGCCACCATAGATGGGGAATACGTACTGGTTCGAGACCATCTACGAGTTTTTGGGGACTCTTGTGATCTTTGAGATGTTCAAGGACAAACATGATCAGATCGTCGTCTTCCAACTCGCCGAGGTATGTAACCATGAGACGTTTGACCAGGGGTTCAAACTTGCGATCGACCATACTCTAACGAAAACGCATCAACGTATGTGCGAGGCAGAAGAGAAACAGACAGGTTTACGTCGTTGAGACCGTCCCACCGGACCTTGGCCTTGAACAGGCTTTCTTTGTCGTGTGGGACAGATTCTTTGATGGTTTGCAAGCGTTCTTTTGCCTTGTCGCCCTCTGCAGCACTGAAATCGAGCTTGACTAACGGTACCTTCCGTTTCTTGATATCCTCCTCTTCCTCCTCTTCCTGTCCAAACACGGCAGCCTTGGTATCCTTGGGCGGGGCCTCGGTTTTCACTGGGGCAGGTGCGATCGACATGTTGAGTTTGACTGGTGCGCCGTCGTCGAGGAGCATGCCAGCTTTGCGTTGCTCCTCGGCGAGCGCTTGCATGTCTTCCATTTGACGGGCGAGGAATTTTTCGGATTCGATGCGGAGGTTCTCTGCTTCGCGGTCTTCGTATGCACGCGATTCGGCGTCTCCGGCTTCCTCTGTTGTCACGCGACGTGCACGCGATTGTCGCCAGCGTGCTCTGACGGTACATAAGAGAATAGGATGAGGAGAGAGACGGGGACGACGCACCTGTCCACGTAGAACAACTCGTCGCTTTCGTCGTCGTCCCAGACGTCGAGCCGTGCTTGCATCTCGACGCGATCGCGTTCTTCTGCTTCCTTGATGGCATTTTGACGGGCAATCGAGCGTTCGAGGGTAGCTATACGAGCACGTTCGCGAGGCTCGTAGCGGCGTTCTCGCTGTGACGTGGTCAGTCGAAGGCCGCAGTAACATTGTACTGACTCACGTCTTTGAACGACACCTCCTCGTCTCGCCTCCTGGCATCTTTACGATCTCGTTCCATTTCCTCGTCCGTCTTTGGTCCCTTGTTCCGGTCATCCAATGCACCGGTGGCGACCCCTGGGTCCTCTGCCTTGACGAAACCGACGGGTTTGGAGTAAGATTGCGGCCCTTTCCCCTGTGCCTGTTGACCCTTTCCAGGTGTCGATTGAGAAGGTTGCTGCGACTGTGGCTTACCCCAGTCCCTCTGCTTTGGACCACTCGGAGTGGTGGACAAGAGGTTCGGAATGCTATCGCGGACTTCACGGACTTTCTCTCGTTCGCGCTTTGCTGCCCGTTCGCGGAATTGGGCGATTTCGGATATGACGAGGCCACGTTGGGTTTCTGGGAGGTCGGCTTCCTGGAGGTCGTGAAGGTGAGGTGGGATGACGTATTTTTCCTTGTCGAGGAGGCCGTTGTTGGTTGCGTCTTGTGAGGTACGGTTGATCTCTGCGACGAGCTCGCTGACCTTGTTCTTGGCTTGCAGCATCATGGCCTCGTCGGTCTGTCTGGTTGTCAGCGTGAGTCGAGAATGGAATGAAGAGGCTCACGTCGGTCTTCATCTTTTGTGCCGAGTAGGCGTCAAGAAAGAGCTTTGTTTTTTCGTCGGCTTTGATCTAAGTGTTGCGACGTAGGCGTGAAATGAGGAAGTCAAAGCGATGGGACGCACCAGAAGCTTTTTGTTTGCGCAACCGTCCTCGAGCGCGGGGAGTTCGACGCTCTGGAGGAGTGTCAGACATCGGATTGCCGAGTCTGGGTCTTCAAACTCTGCAAATCCAAAGCCCTGGGGCTTGTTTGCAGGGGTGATGAGCCGCTTGAACGACTTGACTGGGCCACACGCCTGGAATCATTAAGCAAGTCGTTCGCTGGACAAGATCGCACTTACTGCAAGCATTGAGTTGAGAAATGAGTCGGTGATGCCGCCTGATATCGAGCCCACAAAGAGGGTCGTTTGTTTCTGCGGGGGCATGAATGGCTGGTGCATCATCTGTTGCTGCTGTGCGAGCGCTGATATCGACGGTCCCTGGCCATACGAGGGCAGTGGTGGACGTAGTCCGAGTCCGAGTCGATTTGGAGCAGGTTGCATTGTGATTGGTGGTGGTGGCTAGTTGATGAGCGTCACGATGAGGACGCTTCCCACGACATGGTGCTCTTCTTCACGTCGACGGGTGCGTCGAGCTCACACATTCAGACGTCGTCTGACACGACGAGCAGAGGTGGACCCGCCAGCAACGCTCTACATGGGCAAAGACAAGGTCGAGAGTGAGTGTCTTGTGGGACGACAGCGCCGATGTTGACGCGCACAGGTAGACGAGGACCTGATCAGGTATGCGTGGCCCCAGGACGTCTGGTTCCACGTCGACAAGCTCTCCTCGGCGCACGTCTACCTCAGAATGCACCCAGACATGACCTGGGAGACGATACCACAGGCCCTCTTGACCGACTGTGCCCAGCTCGTCAAGGCAAACTCGATCGAAGGCAAGTATGCCTCTGATCTGCCTTGCCAATCTCACCGCGACCACAGGAAACAAAAAGGACAACTTGACCATCATATACACGCCTGCCGACAATCTCAAGGTATGGACGATCTGTAGAGATTGACCGTGGTGACGAGCGTACAAAAGAAACAAGGTGACATGGCTGTCGGTCAAGTCGCCTTTCACAGCGACAAGCGGGTGCGTTTCTGTTCCGTTCCACGACCTCGTCTGACGAGTATCTAGGTCAAGAGAAGTGCGTATGTCCTCACAAGAATAACCCAACACTGACATTGCCCAGTTCATGTCCCAAAGCGAGAGAATCCGATCGTGAACCGCCTCAACAAGACCAAGATCGAAAAACAGGTCGACCACGAGCAAGAACGCATCGACCGCGTCAAACAAGAGAACGCAGACAAGCGCGCGATTGCTGCCCAACGTGTACGTCTCTACCTTGTTTTGCTATTCTCCACTCATCCGTTGGGTAGAAAAAAGAAGAGGCCGAACTCGCGAAACAGAGAGAAGAAGACAAGGCGGCACGGTCGTATGATTTACTGTTCAACGTCGAGGTGGACCCGGATGCACCAAAGCTGACCGGCAAGGCGATCGAGGAGGACTTCATGTAGTCTAGCTGTATCGTATATCCGATATCCGATCTTTTGGTGTCTTACCATGAGCATCCGATTCGCCGTCCCCGCGCACGTCCGCGACGACGACGATCCCGCAACGTCGTCGAGCTCTGACTCGGACGACGACAACGACTTTGCGGATTGGGTCTCTGATCAAGGTCAACCCTGTCGATCACTGTTTGACGCCACCACCTTTGGCACAGCAGCAGAAACGCTGGAGTACGACAAATCCACGCACGGATTCGACCTCGACGCCGTCAGCAAGCAATGGAGTACGTTCTTTCTTGATCTTGTCTACTCACGCCGACGTTGGACACAGAACTCGATCTTCATCGTCGCATACGACTCATCAATTTCATTCGCAAACATGTAAGACCGACGATGCCTCTCGTCCCCATCAAACATGACTCTTGCATAGACATTGAGCCCGTCGGACGCTGCCAATCTCACGGGAGACGAGTTCTTTTTCACTTCCGACGACTATCTTATGCCCGTCATCGAAGACGATCCCCTACTCCGTAGGCCATGCCTTTTCTACCATCATCATTGCTGTATCCTTGTATAGAACTCGATTATGACGACGACGACGACGACGACGACGAGCCGTCTGCAGATAACCTCCCCGGTGCCCTCCGACGCATTCACATTCTCGAACAGAAATTGCAACAGGCACAAACAGACTTGTCCGACTACAAACAACTCGTCGCCCGGAATCTAGACATTGCCACCATCGCAGAGATCACCAACGATCCTGGCCCATCGACGAGCGATCCTTCCCGGGACGATGACACCCACTACTTTAAGAGCTATGGGTACAACGGTATGTGTTCATTCCGTTCGGGGACGGTTACTTTACGTTTCCAGATATCCACGCGGTAATGATACAGGATAGAGTCCGGACATCCTCGTATGCTTCGTTTATCCTCACGAATCCCATCCTATTTCGCGACGCTATCGTGCTCGACGTTGGATGTGGAACAGGTATCCTCTCTCTATTCGCAGCAAAATCTGGCGCAAAACACGTCTATGCTGTCGATGCGAGCGATATCGCTTACAAGGCTGAAAAAATTGTCCAGCTAAACGGTTTGGAAAGCGTTGTCACGTCCGTTTCTTTCAGCCATCGTGTTCTCTAGTCCTCACTGTCATCTCCAGCGTGATACGTGGAAAAGTGGAAGACATTAGTCTGCCCGATGGCGTCGATCACGTCGATATCATCATATCCGAATGGATGGGCTACGCGCTCCTCTACGAGTCGATGCTTGATTCAGTCCTACACGCCCGCGATCGATTCCTACGTTCAAACGGCGTCATGGCCCCTACTCAATGCAGGATGATGCTCGCGCTCTGCGAAGGAAGCGCCGTCGTCAAAGACAGGATCGAATTCTGGAATGACGTGTATGGTGCGTCTGTGTCCTCGTCTCATGTGCGATTTAAGACCGTGACCAGGATTCGACCTCGCTGAAATGGCTAACGACATCTACGAGGACGCCATAATTGATGTCGTTGACCCAGAGTCCGTCGTTAGCGATCCCTACCTCATCAAGGTACTATTCTTCCCTCTTCCCGTCACTCCCACTCACTCGTTTCATTAGGACTTGCATCTCCCATCCATCACTCGCCGTCAACTCGACTTTTCCTCTTCTTTTTCACTTGTCTCCACATCCCTTATGCGCACCAAAATCCACGCGCTCGTACTCTATTTCGACACGTTCTTCACTACCACTTCCGAAGCGGTCTCCCAAGGCGTTCCAGTGAGGTCGATCAAAGACGGCGACGTCGCCCTCGCAGAGGTTTGGCCTATTGCCGGAAAACCTCCTCCGAAACGACGTGCGAGCGTCGGAACGGGGCTCAAAGAACGCGAAGAGAAACGCGTGATCAGCTTTAGCACGGGACCGACGAGTCGCGCAACGCACTGGATGCAGACGGTGTTTTTACTCGCGGATCCGATTTCTGCTGAGGAGGGTGAGTCCCACAGCAAGGATTTCGTGACATGAGCTGACTTGGACGCGCGCTAGGGACGGTCGTGGAGGGGACGTTTTATTGTAAAAAGAGCGAGGGGAATTCGAGAGAGTTGGATGTCGAGATTCATTATTCGGTGAGGAAGCAGGCAGATGAGCCGGCGAGCGAGGTGGTCGTGCAGATGTACAGGGTTCGATAGCCCATCTGAATTTACACGCCCATATAGCTTGTTTCATTCAATCGCGAGGGTCGCTACGCTCTGTCGTGAACAATCAACAAGTTAAGAACTGTATACCACTCCGTCGATTACTGAAACTATTTTGTTGAACTAAACTAAACTAGGTTCTATCAAAGTGCTCACGTGGGTGTTTCCAGCCCTCGGACCATTTTTCACACGATATAGAATGTCCTCTGTGCTATCGCCAAAGTCCTGTTATCGGCGCGGGCATGCACAACTGTCACCGTGGCTTCACAGACGAGGTTGGCCTCCGTCAACTCAAACTAATGATGGTAGCTAATATCAACTAAGGATGCGGTTGCACTCCTTGCGAGCGAACCCCAGCCTCACCGCTATTATCTTTGTGGTTGGGTCGTAGGCGCCAACGCTGAAATTTGCAGCTCGCTTCTTCTAGACCACGAATTTCGCCAGCATCTGCGCACCTGTCACGACGTCCTAGGTTCAGGCAAAATTGTGTGTGGCTGGATCGGATGCCAGGCTGAAATGAGGAAAGAGTCATTGCTACGGCATATTCAACAAATGCATCTCGAGCGGAGGTATACATGCCCAAATTGCCCTGAGCAGTTCAGTCGCAGAGATGCGAGGGATGCGCATGTATTAAGAAATCACTCGGGGGATTGAGTGACGCTATCTGCTTGTGAGTGGCTGTACTCTTCCGGACGATATTCTGATGGACCGACTCTCCGATCGAGTAGCAACTCATGGGGAATGTTGGATTATCATTGTAAAAAGGCGGAGGTCATGATTCTGCTACATGATCTGCGAGGTAGTGGGTCATTTGTCATGATCGGATGGAAAGTGTCTCGGATACCTTGGCGGCGAACCAATGTTAAGTGTCTACCGGTCGGAGGTCGAGTCGGTGGCATCATTATTATACCAAAAATGACTGGATTGTGTACGAATATCATAACATGTCGTTCCAGCATACTCGTTGCTATCAAAATCTGGGACCCTTCCCTCGGCGACAACATGGATCTATCATGATCCTGGACCGAGTCGCTTGATATGGTGACTCTTGAGGGTTGAGGTAATAGATGGGAGTATACAGCGAGTAGCAACGGAAAACAAGCTAGATATGAAAGAAGGTATATATAAAACTAGGCACCGATATGTACATATAGAATCCGCTGATCAAGTGGTACATCCACCGACCTCAATGTCCTCCATAGTGAATATGCAGCACGGGTATGATCCAGACGACCCGAATCGTTCATCATGTGTTTATAAAACACCGACGCGATTTTGTTCGTCTCCGCATCCCCCACCGCCCACATGGATCCAATCACAGAACGGAATCCAGCAAACTGCATGGCCGATGCGAGATGGATCACCTCATCTGGACTCTCTTCGTCACCGACTGTCGTGTAACACGCGGAGAGATACGCAAATTCGGGATTCTTCAAATCGCACTGAATAATGCGTTGGATTGTGAAATCTCCGTCGTGGAGAGCAAACGCGGACTCGAATGGCTGTCTCTGGTTAGGGATACCATGACAGGCAAGGTGCACCCACTCGTTCTCATCCAACTCCTCGGTGACCCTGGAAATAGAGGTGTCTTGTCCTTCGATACGCGTGAACGTCGCGAAACCGTCAATATGCTGACCAACGTCAGCCAGTTCCGTGCTAACGGAAACTAGACTCGTGCCGACGGCGTTCGCCTGACCTATAGCAATGAAGCGCTTTCGAGTTACCGAATTCTGTGGACTGGGGCGCCTCGCACGAATGAGAGCGGTCAAGGTCGGGGTGTAGGACGAAATGTATAGACTAAAAAGATTCTGTTCGCCCTTCCTATATGGACCAGCAGCATGAAGAGGAAGAAAAGAGAAGTCGGCAGTGGAACACCACCAGATGCGAGATTGAAGAGGGTAGACTGTCTGGAGGAAGTCGACGATAGGCGAAACCACGCGATCCCAGAGTTCGCGCAAGAGAATCCCAAGTTCTCTTGTCACATCCGATTTGTTTGCGATCGCAATCAGTGTACGCATTCTCGACGACAGTTCTCGAACATCCTCTTTTGTGACTGACAACGAGATATGGACAGGATCCTGATCAGTAAGGACAACAAGCGCATCGCAGCTGTATTCGCTCGCATTCATGATAATCACAGGTCCTTTACTGGCTGCGCGTTGGAGATCGGAGAAGAGTGAGGGAAGAAGGAAATGGGAGTGACCGGGCAATTCGCGAATGTTTGACATGACACTTTGCAACTCCAGGTTCAGACGCCATACTTGGTTATATTGGTCCTCACCACTGGCAGATGAATTCCGCACATTACGGATGAGTAAGGTCACACGAGTGAACTGATCAGCCAATGTCTTTCCTTCAGGGCCGGATGCGATGACCTCATCAAGTTCCCTATGAAGGCGAGAGAGATGGGTCCAAAAGACACCCCGGGCTTGTTCAAGTAACTCGACCGCTTTCGCAGGAGAATGGTTGCGAAGACAAGCAGAGAATGCATTGGTTGCGAGGGATGATAAGAGAAACTTGAGGAGAGTAAGATGCTGAGGTAATAATGGAAGAGCAGCGATGTGGTGAACATGCAAACGAAGAGCTGTTTCGTATGCAACGAGTGTCGTGGGATGCTGGAATCTTCAGCCGCTTTAACCCATGCTTTCACAACAGAGAGGCCGAATGAAGATACGGTTTTCGGGCGACGTCCTAGCTCGCTATAAAGACGAAACATTTCATCTTTGTCCTCTGAGTCACCTAGCTGTGTAAAAACCAGTGAATGCAAATTAATATGATACTCTAATGATCTGAAGGCGCAATCCTCTTGCCTGCTTATATCGAGTGTGGAGATGACTAGTTAAGTTTTGCAAAGATGACGATCGACCTGGGTGCCCTTGTGGGCGAAGTCCCACCGCCTGTCTATCTAGAGAAATGGCCTCATTGAGGTCCTCCACTCTACCACATTGCTTGTAGCGAGTGTTGAGATGAAGTGCAAGGTTGTTCAAAGGCGCAGACCGTTGTGGGTTTCCTGGTGGTTGAAGCGCCAAAGCTTCTCGGTCAAGGAGAATAGCCTCATTCAAATCCTCTACCCCGCCGAGCTGGTTGCATCGAGTCCAGAGATGAAGTGCGAGGTTGTTCAAGGAAGTAGACCGATTTGGATGTCCTGGTGGGTGGAGCACCAAAGCTTCTCGGTCAAGGAGAATGGCCTCATTCAAATCCTCCACCCCGCCGAGCTGGTTGCACCGAGTCCAGAGATGAAGTGCAAGGTTGTTCAAGGAAGTAGACAGATTTGGATGTCCTGGTGTGTGAAGCACCAAAGCCTGTCGTTCGAGATCAATAGTTTCATTCAAATCCTCCACCCTGCCAAGCTGCTTGTACCGAGTACAAAGATAAAGTGCGAGGTTGTTCAACGAACTAGACCGCAAAGGATGTCCTGGTGGGCGAAGCGCCAAAGCTTCTCGGTCGAGAACAATGGCCTGATCTAAAACTAAAACCCCACCGAGTTGGTTGTACCAGGTGCAAAGATAAAGAGCATGGTTACTCAAGAAGGTAGACTGTTGTGGGTGTCCTGATGGTTGAAGTGCCAAAGCTTCTCGGTGGAGGGCAATCGCCTCATTAAAATCTCCCACCCTGCCGAGCCGGTTGCACTGAGTCCAGAGATGAAGAATGAGGTTGTTCAAAGAAGAAGACCGATCGGGGTGTCCTGGCGGGCAAAGCGCCAAAGCTTGTCGGTCGAGATTAATGGTTTCATTCAGATCGTCCGTCCCGCCGAGCTGGTTGTACCGAGTCCAGAGATGAAGAGCGGGGCTGTTCAAAGAAGTAGATCGAGCTTTGTGTCCCGGAGGGCAGAGCGTGAGGGCATCTAGATCAAGGGCAAGGGCCTCGTTCAAATCCTCTATTCTCCCCAACTCCTTGTATCGAGCTCAGAGAAAAACCCCGAGGCTGTACAAAAACAAACACTTCGGATTCGGGTGTCCTGATGGGAAAACCTCTAATGCCTCTTGCCCAAGCACAATAGCTTCCTCGATATTTTCCGTTCCCCCGAGCTGCTCATAGCGAGTATAGATGTTCCATGCAAGCGCAATCAAACAATCAGATCGTTTGGGATGGTTTGGAGTGCAAAGATCCAGTGCTTCACGATCAAGAACGATCGCCTCATCGATGTCGCGAGTCTCGCTCCCTTGCTCAAATTTGGCTGCAAGGGAGTAAGCCGACCATCGACGAGTCGGACCGACTCACACGAGCGGACCAATCTTACAAAGCATACATGTCACATCCCAAGTCTCATCGAGGTAAACACTCGTTATCTGAGATCACCAGTCCAGGTAAAAAAAGAATTACTTAGCTGACACGTTGCAAAGACCCTCCGAATTTTGTGAGGACCTAAGCGCTCGCCAAGCTCCACGAGTCATGACTACTTCAAAAACGACACTCTGAACTGGTTGAAGATATGGTTGAGTCCGTCTTTCCTTTCCTTCCTTACTTTACTGCTGCTCGCGGCACTCAGTTTCGTCGGATGGTTGGATGAATTCAACTTTGAGCAGTTCGTCGAGGCAGGATGAGGTCTGTTTCGTCGTTGCATGCTCACCTTTCCGAGTCGACCTCGATTTCCCTCTTGCGAAGTCATCGTCATCGCCAAAATTATCGACCTCAACGGTGTAACTCGCATCCTCTGCACCGTTTGCATATTCATGCTTAGTTATCGACCGTCTCACCACCTCTGTGTCCCGCCGGTCCTTCCACTCCCAGTGTCTCTCATTCGTGCCATACCCTTTCACTAAGTTTCCCTGTGGCGGACTATTCGGCAAACAATTCGAAAAGGAGCAGGGCACCGTTGTCAAGTTGAAGAACTCGGCGTGAGCAAAGAAATGCAGTCCAAAAGCGGCTCTAGCTGAATGCTTTCATATCGGCAAAATGGCGCTTCGAGGAGGACGCCAAGGCCCTGGCAAAGATGGCCTAGCTTGTATTATTGTTACTTACATGAACGTTTATCAAACATGTGATCATGCCAATTCCTAACCCTAAAGTACCTCTGGTTTGTTCGGGACCAATTACTTAGCACTGATTACTCTTTTGAATATATTCGATCAGCATAAAGGGCCACTTATCCTACTAGTCTCGACCCAGACTAAATCACCCCGTTGTGGTTGAGGGCACGAGTTGGCCTTGAGTATTGAACACCATGACAAGAAAGACTGCATGACGGTTACATCACTACTTTATCCTACTAATTTACTACCACAGCCTAAACAGGATTTTCGGCCCAGCGGCCCCAGCCTCCTTCCAAGCACGAGCAGGGCACATCATTTTACATCCACAGTGTGGCACATTTATGCCCCCAATAGGCTATTCAGGGTTTTGACCCTGACCAAATCACTCTGCTTGGTTGCGGGCGCAAGGTGGCCCTATCATCGATGATCTATAACCCAACAAGCATGCTGAGAATGACTATATAAAGGTTGCTATTCGCCTTCCAAGTTTCACGCCTCGCTGTCCCCAATCCATTCCACAGCCTAAACAAGTCGATCCACTTATGTTACGCCTTTTTTGCTGTTGCTTCTTCCCGGCCGAACAAGAGGAAGCTAGTCTAAGGCCTCCCGTTCGGTACGCGTTCTAAAACTCTTAACAACGTCTGATGGTATGCAATGACATGCCGGTGGGTCCCACTAGAGGCGGCACATCTACGGTATGAATGTCATCATGCTTGATATGTATTGCCCTTCGTTAACCTCGTTGTTCTATCTTTTCCAGGCCGAACAAGAGAAAAAGACGGTTTTCATTGGGTGCGCGTTCTAAAGCTCGGATGTCTTAACAATATCTGATGCTACACAGTGAAGTCAACGAATCCACTGTATGGATGTCATCGTATTGTATACTGTCTTTCGCTAACGGCATTGTTGTCTCTCTCGCTTCTTCCAGGTCAAGCAAGAGGAACATAAACCTCCCATTCCGTGCGCGTTCTAAAACTCGGAGCATCCGAATAATATCTGATGGTGTGCAGGATCACGGGTCGCACTTTAGTAGTCCGCGAATCCACTGTACGAATGTCATCATGCTTGACATGTACTGCCTTTTTCTAACAGTATTGTTTTCCATCTTGCTTCTTCCAGGCGCAACATAAACCTGCCATTAGGTACTCGTTCTAAAATTTGAACATCTTAACAATGTCTGATGGTGTACAGTGACACGGGTCCCACTGTAGTCGGCGAATCTGCTGTACGAACGTCAGCATACTTGATATGCACTGCCTTTTGCTAACGCATTGTTTTATACTTTGCTTCTTTCAGGCCGAACAAGATGAACATAGACCTCCTATCTGGTACGCATTCTAAATCTCGGGAATCTTGACAATATCTGATGGTGCGCAATAGCACGAATCCAACTAGAGGCGACACACCCACTGTATGGATGTCATCATACTTGACATGTACTGCGTTTCACTAACAGGGTTATTTTCTTTTGCCAGGCCGAACAGGAGAGAGATAGATTTCCCGTTCGGTACGCGTTCTAAAACCTGGACCTCTTAACAATGTCTGATGGTGAGCAGTGGCACGGGTCCCACTATGGTCGCCGAATCTACTGTACGGAGGTCATCATACTTGATATGCACCGCCTTTTGCTGACTCCGTTGTTTTCTCTTTTTATCTTCCAGCCCGAACAAGACGATGAACATAGACCTCCCATTCGGTACGTGTTCTAAAACTTAGACTCATCTTAACAATTTCTGATAGTGTACAGTGGTTCCACTATAGTCGCCGAATCTGCTGTACGAGCGTCAGCATACTTGATATATACCGCCTTTTTCTAACTGCGTTGTTTTCTATGTTTCAGGCCGAACGAGATGCATATAGACCTCCCATTCGGTACGCGTTCTAAGACTTGGGGATCTTAATGATATCTGATGGTGCGCAGTAGCGCGGGTCCTACTGGAGGCGACACAACCACTGTATGAATATCATCATACTTGATATGTACTGGGTTTCGCTAACAGCATTGTTTTCTATCTCTCTTCTACCAGGTCGAACAAGAAAAAGATATATTTCCCATTCGGTACGCGTTCTACACTCAGACATCACATCTCAACAATGTCTGATGGTGTACAGTGGCACGGGTCCCACTGTAGTTGACGAATCTGCTGTGCGAGTGTCATGCTTTATATATACTACTTTCGTTAACCGCATTGTTTTCTATCTTGCTCTTTGCAGGCCGAACCAGAGAAAGATCGGGTTTTCATTGGGTACGCGTTCCAAACCTCGGACTTCCCACCAATGTCTGATGGTACGCAGGGTCATGGGTCCTACTGGAGTCGGCAAATCCACCGTATGATGGGATCATACTTGATATGTGCGATTGACTTACTCTTGTTACAGTTTATCAACTTCGTCGCTGGATCAAAACTCACAGCCAGCGGTGGAATTGAATCGGTCACCGTTGACCCGGAAGAAGTATCCTTCGTCTTCAAGGGTCGGAAGGTAACGCTCATCGATACCCCCGGGTTTGAAGATTCCGGCGGGGATGAATTCAAAATCGTCAAAAAGCTATCTGACTACTTCAAGCTTAAGTGCGCCATATAAACAGGAGTATATTGGCGTGCCCAATTTGATGATGTTTCGTAACAGATACGAGCGCGCGCAGCATCTGCATGGCTTGATTTATTTGTACGATATCTCTAAAGCCAGGCTCTCCGGTCCATC